>APFE031275312.1:94236-154302 GCA_000404065.3 Pinus taeda | reverse complement strand
GCCTGCTTACAGTACTCACCCTGCTCAACTGCTTGCCTGCATACAAGTACGCACCCTGCTCAACTGCTAGTCTGCATAAAAGTACGCACCCTACTCAACTGCTAGCCTGCGTACCTCGCTCTGAGTCCATTGAACTGCCTGCGGTCATCCGCACCTGAAGCCCTTCTGTGCCTGCGTACCGGCACACCTGAACCCCTTCTGTGCCTGCGTACCGTCGCACCTGAAACCCTTCTGTGCCTGCGTACCGGCGCACCTGAAACCCTTCTGTGCCTGCGTACCGGCGCACCTGAAACCCTTCTGTGCCTGCGTACCGACGCACCTGAAATGCTACGCTCCTGCGTATGTACGCGCTTTTCTCTCACTGTACCTGCGTACCTTCGGGCATAGATGATTTCAAGACTTTATAAAGAACCCAGACAGTCAGATCTACAGATCTGAACATGCGCCGAAGAGATCTCAGTCCATCAGTAGATTCGCCTTATTTAGATCTAGACTAGATCTTGCCCTCATAAGATATTCAACCAAAAACATGCTTAAGCCAAATGATCTCCTTTGCTTTATAAAGGCAAGCTCTTCCTCAAATCAAGGATCATGGGGCTTAATAATAATAATAAAATAAACAATACCACGGGCCAAAACCATAATAACACAATACCGACGGTTAAATACCATAAGAAAACCCCATGTGTGGGCGCTTAACTACCTTGAAGTGTGTGCACTGGGGGTACGCACCCAATGAATGGGTATCCTGTGGGTATGTACGCACTTTATATAAGACATGCCTGTGTGTACGCACCTTTTGAACGGTGTGCCTGCGTACTCCTTATTTTCTTCAATATTTGAGAGCTGTTCATCCATGTTTGCTATTGACCTGATGTACAGTGATCCATCACCTGTATGGGTTGCCATCAAGGACAACACTTTAGCCATAATGCCAACAATTAAATGTCCAAGCAACTAGAAATCTAAAAAATTAAAAGAAAATCAAAAACATTGAAAATTTACATTAGTGTGGCAATTTGATCATCGAGGAAAATGCACAGGAAGGTTATGACGTGCTTCATCTCCACTTCTCAGATTAGTAGATGGAACACTTTGGGAATTAATTTTTAGACCTCTATTAAAACAATTTGTATCCTATTCCAAGAGAGTAAAATAACATAAGTTTAGTAAACAAAACTTTGTAAATATAGGAATGTAATAAAAC
This sequence comes from Pinus taeda, assembly GCA_000404065.3. NCBI lineage: Eukaryota > Viridiplantae > Streptophyta > Pinopsida > Pinales > Pinaceae > Pinus > Pinus taeda. The sequence continues at coordinate 153,095 of APFE031275312.1, read as the reverse complement.
AACCACTATTGCAGTGAAAATGAAAATATCATTGTGTTACCTCCATTGTTCCACGTGAAATGTTATCAAGAATGACTGATTCTCCTGGTGGGACCACATTACTTTGACAAGTGGGATTTGAAGATCTGATGTTTCGAGCAACTGGCTCCAAATTATCAAACAAATGGCCAAGTAAACTATCATCCAAATCATCAAACAAAATGTCATCATTACCTCCACCATGGTTGTTTTGCAACCTTGGGACATCAAAACATGCAATTGGACACACAGAAGGGTCAAGGTGGACATTTGCATCCACATTATCGATATGGCATTCTTCTCGATTGAAAGATGTTTCCCCAATGTTATGAACATTTTCAGGAGAGCATCAAACAACAAGATTATGCTAAGAAAGAGCATATCTTGATAATGAACTATCAACAGGGAATGTTCTGTTCATTATATCATCCATAGTACAATACTTATGAGGAATTATAAAATCATTTTCAAGAGTGTATTTACTCATTTTTCTATTATATGTAGCTTTTCTATGCTCATTTATGGCATCATCATTTTGGTGAAAATTTTGTTGATACAGTATATGATGACTTTCATTAGACCTCTCACGTGATTTTGGTGAAAATTTTGTTTTGTTGTACATTTTCTTGTGCTTTCAGATGACATGTCTACAATGAATAATAAAATATTCATTATGAAATCATAAACATGGAACATAACAAATATCTAATATAAACAAACAAAAAAGAATGAAAAAGGCACAAGTTTTTTTTTGGAAATCATAAAAAAACATAGAAAGTGTATATGTTATTTTTTTCCAACCATATAAACTTACCAAAATGTATAAGGCCTTTTCCAAATGGCTAAAAACAAACAAACAAAAATTCAAAATGGAAAAAAACAGAAATGAATTCTTCCAAATGGCTTAAGCAAAAAAGTCTAAATTTCCATGTATCATATTAGAATCAAAATGAAACCCATACTATTGGGACACAATACTCTAAGAATTATATGAATTGGAAGTATATCTAAAAATTTGGAACTATATACTATCAAAATATAAATGTAAATATTAAAATGAACATAAACATGTAACATTGTTTGAGAATAAATGACAAAAACCAATACAAACAATATGTATAACATAACTCATAGAAATTATAATTATACAAAAAAATAAAAATTCATAACACCAAGAAACATTTACATGTAAATAAGAAAACTTTAGGGGAAACAATGTGAAATATTTTACATCATCAAGATCGATACAAACATAATTTTAAAGTATTACCATAAAGAACCATAGTATGTATAGAGACAAAAATGGAAATATTTTCCACAACCATAGAGAGTATATAAAATGGAAATATTTATAAGAACTCCTAAGAATACTAATAACCTAAGAATCCATATCCGTATCCAATGTGGAATCTCATCAACGAAATCCATACAGGGAGCAATTGCAAAAAAATTTCCATGCTCAATCAAATCATTGCAATCCTCCAATGTTGGGTACCAAAACCCATACATCTACTTATTAGTTGAATTATCGATATCTATTGGAAAATAGATGCGAGTCATCATGTCATATAATAGGAAAGGAACTTAACTACAATTTCACATAAGAACCAGAACATGGACTATTCGAAACAGAAGATAACCAAGACATTTGCTATTTATATCTGTATAAATTTCTTCCAACAACTTCCATATGAAACCAATCATCTTCAAAGTAGTCAATTCTTCGTTCAACACACGGTTGACCAAATTGGAAATGATCTAATTCTTCAATTGACCATACAAAAGTGGCGCCATCATTGACAAGGCATATCAAATGATTCATGTATGTTGATAACGACATACACCATATGTCACTGATTGGAAGAAATAAAAAACCCACTCATTTTTATTACGTCAAACCAATAGATTGTATACCTGTACCAAGGATAATCTTTGTACTCTTTGTCCAGACATAGCCAAAACAAATTTCTTTTATAAAACACTGCATTCTTAGGGGGTGAAGTGCCACCAAATGGAACAACATCCCTTTGCCATACCCTATCAAGGCTACTGCAAACATAAAATTTAGATTGCATTTTGTCATACATATTTTTTAGAACAACCTACTCATATTTTTCTTCTGCTTACATTTTCCAATAAAGAAAAGAATCCCAGGTCTCCAAGTCATATCGGACATATGTTTTTAAATGCCTTTGTAAATGGATTCATTACAAAATAGTTGGGTGTTTGGGAGCATCCCATTGGCAAGGATAAAACCACCATTAGTCCAACAATACACTCTACTATGTATCTTTAATCTATGAAGTGCAAATGAAATTGAGATACGTGGCAAGGTATTAAGCAGAAAAGCAATTGTATTTACTATTTAAGAAAGGAATGAGAAATCCAAATTTGTTCATAGAGACATTATTGCAATGTAAAAAGAAAGAAGGGTTTTGCAAAGAATTCTTCCTTTTTTTACAAACAGTGCTAAACTTTATCACAACCAATAAAGAGAGCCACAGGAAAACAATTTGAAGAACTTCAAATGGAAGACAACTCCAAACAACTAGATCCATGATGAAACAATGAAATCACCTAACAGTAAAAAAAAATCACATTTGATATCAACAAAAAATCTAATGTTGAATAAAATTAAAAGTAACATACATACATAATTTACCATACACAATTTTTCATTTTGTTAAGGATAAAAAATGTTAATGGTTGTGTCAGAGTGAAATTTTAACTAATAAAAAATAGTTGGCGAACAACTTGTTTTTTGTTTCTAGATTCAAGATCACATGGCTAACTGTTTTGTATAGTAGTGAATTTATTTTAGTTATATATTTCAATTATGTATGTAATGTGAATCATAATTAACTATTTGTCAATTTTGATTAGCTGTAATAACCACCCAAATAAAGAGTAGTCTTTAAGGTGTAATAACCACCTAAATAATTTCTGGTTGGAATTTGACAAACAAAATTTGACTCAATCATAATGAATCCAAAAATATCAAAATTAAAATTATAATAATAATTTCCTAAAACAACACATTCGTAAATATTAATTTTTTTCATATTTAGAAAATTAATCTAAAATCCTTTTACTTATTTATTAATAAAACAATAGATTGTTAATACATAAGATAATCTTGTAATGGACTGCAATTTAATATCACAGCTTAATCACTCTAATGGACCACATTAATCTCTACATGATTATCATTATGTGGTATATGGAGCTTAAATTAATAAATATTAGGAAATTTAAATACTAATACAAATGTAATATGTTTTAAGTTTGTGATATTTTTCAACATAATTCTATATATTTGTAACTTTTTTTAATCATTTGAATTTCTTAATATTTATTAAAATAGCATTTCTTATTTAATAATGTAATTTTTAATCATACACTAATCATAATTATTATAATTTAAATGTTCTTAACCATTAAGAAAATGTGTTTCTAAAACAATTAATTCTATATGTGTCCATTGTTTAAAAAAACTAATGATATATAACTTGATCTTAATCTTGAAACTGGATTACTATTTTTATTTTATGTGTGTATAAATATTTTTAAAGTGTTGTCTAATACCTAGATGTTTAGGAATTTTTGGTTGGAAATAACTACATTTTTTGTTAACTCAATCTTAATTTTTATTGTTTACTCAAATTTACTTGTAATTCCAAATAATATTTGCCAAATTTACTTGTAATTCCAAACAAACTTTACTCAAATTTACTTGTAATTTTAAATTTTTTTTGTTGAATCAAATTTACTTGCAATTCTAAACAATCTTTGCCAAACTATAAACAATAGAAAATCTAACAACAAATGAATTTAAACATATATTAAGTAACTTGTTTAAAGTTTCTCTAAAAAAAAAATGATTTTTTTTTTTGAATTAATCTATTCTTATACATATTTTTAATGCACAAAGTTTTTTTTGTAATTATAATTTATGAAAGAAATAAAAAAAGAGGTTACAGTAAGAGATTTAATCTAACTTTTTATAATATAATTTTATAAAATCCATATCTTATTTTGCTAACATATTATAATATGTATGTAATATAATGAGAAGAGTTTTTTCATTATTATCTTATATAATTATATAATTCTATTTCTTTGAAAAAAGTTTGAAAAGAAGAAGTTTAAACAATTCTCAATAACATATTAAATACATTTCATTATTTAAATTAATACATTCCAACTAAATACATATACATTATCCAAATTCCTATAATATTAATAACAACCAATTACATTTAAACATGTATTTGTTTATTAGTGAATTAAATTTTTATTAAGCAATACACATCTAAATATTCATAATTATACAGCACACCCTTTTATTGAATCCAACAAAATTTCCTCACTCCAACAACCACACACACATAAGATTCATTATCAATTAGCAAGAAACTTGGATTTCCTTATCCACCTTATTATGATTATGCGATATAGGGAAGTTAAATTAATAAAAATTGGGAATGTAGTCTGTTTTATGTTTGTGAGATTTTTCAGCATAATTTTATATATTTATAACTTTTCTAATTATTTGAATTTCTTAATATTTATTAAAATAGTATTTCTTACTTAATAATGTAATTTTTAATGATACACTAATCATAATAGTTATAATTTAAATTTTCTTAACCATTAAGAAAATTTGTTTTATAAAATAATTAATTTTATATGTCTCCATTGTTTAAAAAAAAAATGTATATAACTTGATCTTAATAGGTTGTCTAACAAGTAGATGTTAACGATTTTTTGGTTGGAACTAACTACATTTTACTTGTGATTCCAAACAATCTTTACTCAAATTTACTTGTAATTTTTATTTTTAGTTTTAATCAAATTTACTTGTAATTCCAAAGAATTTTCGCGAAATTAAAAACAATAGAAAATCTAAAAACACATGAATTTAAACATATATTAAGTAAGGTGTTTAAAGTTTCTTTAAAAAAAATTGAAAAGATTTGTTTTATTGAATTAATCTATTCCTATACATATTTTTACTATATTTGTAATTATAATTTATGAAAGAATAAAAACATGTGTTTAAAGTTTTCAAAAAAAAAATGAAAATATTTTTTTTACTCTATTCGAAAAGGAGTACTCTGTTCTAAAAGTAATAGAAGATATGATTGGGTGTCAACTTCATAAGGGAGATTGTGTGAAGACTTTCATAGATAGGCTACCAATGATGGGGAGTACTTTGAAAGCATGACAAATAAGCAGAGAGACGACTAATGGGAACAGAAGAAATGGACCAATCACAGGGAAGTAGCAAGTGGTAAATAATAAGTAGGATGACAGACACCTGACTAAAGTGTGCCCTGAACTCCATCATCCTATGGATTTCGGGCTGGAATCTGCATGTAGGTTTATTCTACAGACAGACCCAGAAATATAGAGTGTTCTGTGTAAAAACATAGTATGGCGGAGAAACAAGTTGTTAAGCATAAATCCATCGATCAGGAGAAGATCGGCGATGTAGACAGAAAGGAATGAGAATCATTAGTTCGATGGATAGTAATGAAGCAAGAGTGTGGAGTTAATTCGCAGGGAAAAATGGTTTTGGAACAGTAAAAGTGGTATTTCGAGTGACCTCAAACCCTTAAGCGGTATTGAAGGGTGAGCACCCAATGCCACTCATTAAGCAACACGTAGCTGCGAGGAGGAGAGAGAAAATTGCTTTTTCAGGCAGTTAATCCTCGTGTTACTTGTCCACTCGAAATTCCTCACAGTCGTCGGATCTAGAGCGAGCAGATCAACTGCTGAGGTTTTTCGTGCAAGTTCATTGATCAAGCCAGCAATAACCGTAGATTTCAGTGCCATATCAATGGCCAATATCTAATTGCAAACCGCTATAGAGAGGGGTCAAGGGACAACAGAGATAGAATTGTGATATGTCTATGGTAATTGTGCGACGTACTGGTAGCTGTTGGATCGGAACATGGAACCAAAGGTTGAGATTGGGCCGATTGGTGATCGGTGAATGGAGAGTGCAGCGATACCCCGATGGACTGAGAGTGCGGACTCGCCGATATTTATAATCGCGAGTGTAATATTTTTGAAGTCCAGCCTTTTGGGTGTTGAGCGGGATTTCTTATGTTTTCCTTTGAATTCCGATATAATTATCGGTCTCGGATTTTTAAAGGAAAACCCGATATTGTGTAGTGGTCGGGTTTTAATGCTTAAAGCCTCTTTTGAACACTTCTGCTAGGTTTTGTGGGCCATATACCACAGGCGGATTGTTCATAGATATTTCTTGGTTTCTGTGCACACTAGGTTGGGAGGATGTTTTATTTTCTGCTCCTCTGTAGTCTTGTTCGGGTTTTCCATAGTTTTTGGAGTTAGGTTTGGGTTCTGCCAGCCTAGCGGCCTGTTGAATTTTCACAGAGCTGGTGCTGCTCTTTGTACATTATGCATTTTTCTAGATTAATGGAAGGTCCCACTCTCACTTGAACAAAAAAAAGAATTAATCTATTCTTATACATATTTTTATTATACAATGTTTTTTTTGTAATTATAATTTATGAAAGAAAAAAAAAAGGTTACAGTAAGATATTTCATAAAACTTTTTATAATATAATTTTACAAAATCCATATCTTATTTTTCTAACATATTGTAATATGTATGTAATAAAATGAGAAGAGTTTTCTCATTATTCTCTTATATAATTATATTATTCTATTTCTTTCAAAAAGAAAAGTTTAAACCATTCTCAAAACAATGGTGCCACATAGTTAATTTATAGTGAACAATTATAATGAACAATTAATTAGTTAATTATGAGTAATTTAAATATATTTACAAATAATATAAACTTATTCATAAAGTACTATGAATATAAAGACAATATTGACATGCAAAAAACACTCAAAACAAACTACAAAATTACAAGAAAGAATGTAATGATGCAACTTTATTTGTCAAGAAAGTTGGCAAACCAGTTGGATATCTTGTGGTATATGTAGATGATCTTTTGATGACAGGGAACAATGAAAGCTACATTACATCCACAAAGAAGGAATTCGGGAAAAGTTTTGAAATGACTGATTTTGGCTATGCTCATTACTATCTTGGTATTGAAGTAACCCAACATCCGAAGTCCATATTTCTTTCTCAAAAGAAGTACATTAGAGATCTGTTGAATAGGTTTGACATGAAATAATGCAATCCTCTTACTACTCCAATGGAACAAAACTTAAAGCTCACATTTATTGAAGGAAAAGAAGTTGAGGATGCAACAAAGTATAGCCAGCTTGTAGGAAGTCTCAACTACCTAACTACTACCAGACCAGATATTTCGTTTGCTGTTGGAATCCTCTCTAGGTTGATGAAAAAGCCTTGTGAGGGACATTGGTCTGCTGCAAAAAGAGTTCTAAGGTACTTGAAGGGAACTCAAGACTTTGGAATCAAGTATACACAGTTGGACGACTTTAGTTTTATTGGATACTTTGATTCAGACTTCGATGGAGATGAAGAAACTCGGGTATCTACTTTAGGATATGCTATGAGTCTTGGATCAGGAGTTGTCTCCTGTAGATCAAACAAAAAATTAGTTCTAGCAGATTCCACAATAGAAGAAGAATATGTGGTAGCAGCTGAAGCAACAAAAGAAATTGTGTGGCTCACGAAAAATTCTTGAATATTTGCAGGTAAAACAAGTACAATCAACTCCACTCATGATTGACAATACCTCTGCAATAAAGTTGGGGCCAAGAACCCAAAAGTTCCATGATCGAACGAAGCACATCAATACCAAATATCATCTGATTCGACATCATGTTGAGGCCAAAACAATCCATCTCCGTAATTGTTCCACTAATGAGAAAATTGCCGACATATTCACCAAAGCACTTGGAAGAGAAAAGATTGAACGATTCAGAATGATGCTTGGACTCACCAACATCCCTTGAGATTAAGGGGGGGAATGTTGACACATAATCATCAAGATTGGGTGAATAAATAAATAAAATGTAAATAAATAATAAGAGATATGAACAGTCATCGAGAGATGAAGTGAATAGTCTCCCTCATGCATATAATAAAGACCAACCTGAAGGAATAACATGAATTGATTTGTTTTGAGGAGTTACTGCCTGGTCTAACAATCATGATCATGAATAGGTGGAAGGCCTTTGGGAGTCTAAAATACCTTGGAATTATTGTCCAAAATGTTTTGGAGATCTGGAGAAATACATGATTTTGATGTGGGATCCTCTAGTGAACATAATTGTGCATTTACGCCCCATTGTTCTTTATTTAGAAGCTTTGTCATGCTGTTAGAGTTGATTATCTTTCCAAGTTTCCCTTCGATACCCCTCAATTCAACTTCCTTCCTTCCCAAAAAAAATCAAGAAAATTTCTTTGAAGGATTAAGGAGGGCAGTTATCATACCCCAAGATGTAGCCATTGGGACTCCCTAGTAAACAGCTCAACACCACCCCATGTGGGTGGAATGGAAAGTATGGGGCTATGTAAATACATATGATCCCATGGATAGCTTGATATGTTATGGCACTTCCAGAAAATTATATGGTTCCTCCACTTCAAGCCATCAACTGAAAAATTCTGGTTCTGGATATATGGAAGCAATTCAATTCCTTTGGCTATCTTACAATGAATAATATTAATGGGTACTGCCTGAATCAATCAACAATTATTACCGTTTTTCTTCTTGAATATGTCATTCTGTCTTCTAGTTTGAGGAAGTGGTAATTCTATTCCAATGCATTAACAAGAATATTGGTCGAGATTCATTTCTTGATGCTACCAATGTGAGTCTTTCAAATTCCTTGAACATTTTTCTTCCTTGAATATTCCTTCCTATATTGAATAGTTTGAGGCAGTGGTAATTCTGGCCAATGCATTACAAGATATGGTCGGATTCATTTCTTCTTTCTTGATGTGATCTTTCACTTCTTGAACCTTTTTCTTCTTGATATGTCCTTCTATCTTGAGAGTTTGTGGAGTGGTAATTCTTTTCAATGCTTTACAAGATATGTTTAGATTCATTTCTTATTTCTTTGGGGTGGGTTCCTAGTGTATATCCTCTTATTTTGATTTTTCTTGATCTTTTTCTTCCTCCTCTTCATAATCTACGTAAAATAATTTCTTCTCAGTACACTTATGACCTTTAGTGTATTTTCTATCACAATTGTAACAAAGCCTTTTTTCTCTTTTTTCTTCCAATTGTTGTGGTGTAAACCTTATAGGTTGTGGAAGGTTAGGAGAAAAAACACTTCCATAATTATAGTTGCGAGTGGTGGGATTCCTTGTTTCCATAATTTCACTTTCAATTTTTCTTGCCAACCTCAATGCCTTCTCCAATGAATCAAGTTCCCAAATACAAACCTTGTGTTGAATGTTATCCTTTAAAGTCTATGAAGACATCAACCATTTTCTTCTCTGGAATATCATTTACCTTTATATTCAAATTTTGGAAAGTCCTCAGTGTGCTTTTCCATTGAACCCTTTTGTTTGAGATTTATCAATTGGCTAAAGAAGGTGTTTCTCTTTGTATCCTCATAATGTGCTATCATTTCCTCCATGAAAATTGACCATGTGACAAGTGGTTTACGAGAACAAATCTCTTTATACCATAAAAATTGATTCCATTCTAAATAATTAGATGCAATACGTACTTTTTGTAATAGTGGTACACCATGTAGATCAAAATATTTCTCCATCTGTAGTATTCAATTTACCAGATCCTTGCCATCAAACTTCCCCATCTCGTTTTTTCTTGATTTTAGGATCTGGATCTCAAAATGACTTTAACTTTGTACTTTCAGATCTTTAAGTTTTGAAATTTCGGTCTGTAATATCCCTCTGAGTCCTCTTTCTAACTCCGTAAGATTGAGTGCAATTGGATTCCTGAAGAAAGATCTATTCCCAATCTCCCACGATGACCTAATTATAGACTACTTCAGTAGAGTGAACTTGTACGACATGCCATGTGTCACAATTTCAACTTTAGGTTCTGAAAATTATACCCAAACAAAATACAGTCTGTCCTCTTTCTGTAACTTCTTACTCAATTTCAATCTAATGATAAGAGAGAATGTTATGACGATTTTCCCAAGGTCACCTATTGAGGATGTAATTCACGAGCTTGCAGAAACTATACGTTTCATAGACTATATCTCCAAAAATATAATGAAACAAGAGCTGAAATTCAGACCTGAGGTTTAGATGGATTTCTTCTCAAATGGGGTTTTTTCTTAGGTTCTGAAACTTTGTAGAGAAAAATTTATAGCAAAAATACCATGATGGCCTGTTTTAGATGAAATTCTGGAGCTCGCAAAAACCCTAACTTCCTCAGATCATATATCCGCAAATATATCGATGCAAGATCTGAAATTTAGACTCGAGGTTCAACGCGATGTCATCTCAAACATATTTTTTTTTGCTTCTGAAACATCACAGAAACAAAGTTATACCGAAAATTCCATGATGTCCTCTTTGGAGCAGTGAAACCCTAGAATCCAAAGCTCTGATACCAAATGTTATGGAACCAATTCACAAAAAGATAAAAAAGATAGATGAATGCCTTAGAAATAGGCCTCTTCGAAGGGGCAACATCCTTTACATTAAACAAATGAACAATTCTTAGATGATACAAATGACAAGACCTCCTTTCTATATATAGGAGTCTAAGGGGTCATAATATAATCAGAGCCAACATAACAATAATAATGTAAGGGCACAATAATAAAAATATGGGGACTACATTGGCACAACAATATAATAAGGGGGTTGTACTAATAACAATAAGGGGTTACACTAGTAGTATAGGGACCTAACATATTCAAGAGAGCCCCTCGGGGAACGCTGCACATTTTCTCCCAGTGAAGTTGTGGAAGCATAACATTGGCTGAGAGAATAAACCTAACATGGCATCCATTGGAGATTATTGGGACAAGTAGACAGCTAAGGAATTTTTTGACCTGATACATGAATATGAAGACTTGTTTCTAGCCTCTGTGGCTGAATTAAAAGGAATAAAAGGGGACATCAGAGAGATGAATATCATGCTGAACCCAAATGCACTTCCAGTGAAGCACAAACCATACAGGCTAAACTCAAGAGTGAAAGAGAAGGTCAAGAAATATATTGAAAAAATTTTAGAATCTGAACTCATATTCCTAGTGGACGAAGTGGAATGGATTAGCTCGATTGTAATACATAATAAGAAAGATGCCATGGAAATCAGACTCTATGTAGATTACAGGAGCCTAAAGAATGCATATGTACATGATCCGTTCCGAGTGTCGTTTAGTGATGAAGTTCTAGACAATGTTGCGGGGAATGAAGCATATTCCTTCACTGATGGATTTTTAGGTTATCAAGTTCGTATAGCAGGATAAGAGAAGAAGAAAATAACATTCACGACAGAATGCGCTCATATGCCTATCATGTAATGCCATTCGATCTGAAGAACACACCAACTGTCTTCTCATGAATTGTCATAGTTGCCTTTAGAGATTATACTTATAGGTTCTTAGAAGTATATATGGACAGCTTCATAGTGTACAATTCTCTAAAGAAACACACGAGTCTACTACGGGTCATGTTTGAGTGGTGCAGGTAGTTAGAAATCTCCTTAAATCTCAAGAAATGCATCTTTACAGTTCCATTCAGAACTTTACTAGGCCATATTGTTTGCAAATATGGGGTGTGTGTAGATCTCGCAAAGGTTGCGACAATTGTAAATATGGAGCCCCCAAAAAACGTAAAGCAATTGTGATTAGCAATGGGCCATATAAGATATTACCATCGATTCATCTAAAATTATGCCTCAATTATGGCTCCTATGGAGAAACTGATGAATAAGACGAAAGCCTTCAGGTGGACGGACACCTATCAAGCGACACTAAACAAAGTAAAAGAAAAATTGTTAAGTGCCCCTATTCTTGTATATCTAGATTCGAAAAAGAAGTTTCATGTACACATCGATACATCAGGAATAGCATTAGGAGTAGTGTTGGCACAACCTGGAGAAAGAAACATGGATCACCCAATTTACTTCGCTTATAGGAAACTGTTAACAACCGAGAAGAACTACAAAACAACAGAGAGAGAAGAATTGGCCATGGTTTATTCCCTACAAAAATTCAGACACTATCTGCTTAGAGCACCATTCAAGTTCTTCACAGACCACTCAACTTTAAAATACATGGTAAACAAGTCAGTGTTGAAAGGCAAGATTTGTCGATGGCTATTACTGTTCCAAGAATTCACATTTGAAGTGGTCATAAAACCGGGGAGGCTAAATGTGGGGCAAGATCATCTGTCTAGCATGGTAAATTTTAGGGGCGAAATTTAGCCCAATGTTGATGTTGAAATATGGCAACAAGAATATTCCAATTTTAATTTGTCCTTGAATTAAAATTCGAATTTAGTCTCACCAGCTGCTTGAAAAATAATTAATTAATTCATCTTGAGTTAATTAGTTGGAGAAAATTCAAAGCTAGAAGTCTTTGTGAAGTCATGCAACAGTTATCCCTTAAATTAAGGAGATTATCCCTTAATTAAGGAGATAAGATTGAGTTGTAATTAGTTAGCTCAATTTATTGAGTTAAGTCCAGTTAAATTAGTTCCAAATTGTTCGAGGAACTAATTGTGAGTTCAGTGAATTAATGCATGCATGCATCCAACTAGTGTACTCCAGCTAACTAAAGATTCTCTCATCAGTAACTCATGCATGTCTATTATGAGAAAGACCCAATTTAGATTAAAGATAGGGATAGTGTACTATCAGTTGCATGCATTTTCCTATAAACAAAACTCATACATGAAAAAGGAATTCATTCCTTGAGTATTGTGTAGTTTTACAGGGTGTGAGATCAGTGTGAGTGATCAATGTTACACTTGGTAATAGTAGAATCACCCAGGAAAAACAGCGCAAGGAAATAGGAGCTTTGAGGGTAGAGGAGAAGACATATGAGCAATCTATTTTCTCTATGAGCATCTGGGAGGGATTGTACTAAGAGCTGGCTAGCTGTGAGAGCTAAGGCTTTGTGTAATCCTGATATATTTCCACTTGTATGATAATACAAATAGCGAGGTTTTTAGCTAAGGATTTCCCCAGAGTATTCTTCTGTGTTGCATGTGCATTGATTATTCTTCTGGTTATATGTGTTCAGCTTGATCTTGATCAAATCTTTAAGCTTCTGCAAAATTGACTGTAGAAGTAGATTAAAGTATTTTGCTTTAGTTATATTGCATTATCAGGTTAATCTACAGTCAGAATTTCTACATGGTATCAAAGAAAAGGTTATCAAAGCTCTAAACAGTATACTGAGGAGAGAATTCGAAGTTTGAAGTTCAGGGTTGTAGGTACAAAATCAAATTCTTTTCATACTTCAAGGTTGGCCAATGGGTTCAATGGCTTGAGACTCGAGTACGCCTTAGATTGGAGCTCAGATTACATAGAATGTAAATATCACATAGAGGTTGTATTAGAAGACAACGGCTTGAAGGAATTCATTGATGAAGAAATCCAAAAGCCAGCTTCAACCAATGCACAAGAGTTAGATGAATGGAAGAAGTGTGTGGTGAAGGAGAGACAGATCGTCTTGGAGGGAGTTCGTGACCATATTGTCTCAAGTCTCCATGGGAAGGATACTCCATTTTCAATGTGGAATACATTGAAGGACCTCTACCAAAACAGTAGTGACCAGAGGAAATTGGCGCTCAAGGATAAGCTTCAAAGAATCAAGATGGAGAAGGGTGATACTATTTCCACATATCTGAACAAGCTCACCACTTGCAGAGATGAGCTTGGTAGTGTGGGAATAACTACTATTGATGATGATATGGTGGGCCTCGCTCTTCTTGACCTTCCAAAGAGTTGGAATAGCTACTAGGACTCTATGAATGGAAGGGAGAAACTGCCGGATTGGCAACGAGTGTGGTCGGATCTCATGCAGGAGGAGATCAAGAGGAGCACACAAAATGGTTCTTCATCAAAGAATGATGATGAAGAAAATATGGCCTTAGCAAGTAAGGCAAGGAAAGGGAAGTGGAAAGCTTCCCATTGACAAGTCTAAAGTGAGATGCTTTAATTGTCATGAGATGGGACCTTATGCGATTAATTTCCCATCGAAGAAGTCCAAGACGGGATCCTTGAAAGGATTGGAAGGTGAGGCATTAGCCTCTCAGTTCGAAATGGACTTTACCCTCATCGCATGCATGGTGTCATCGATGGCGGGTTGTGTTTGGTATCTTGACAGTGGAGCCTCATTCCACATGATCGACGATAAAAATTTATTCAGTACCTTGGAGGAGAAATACCTCAAGATATGCATAGAGATGGGCGATGACGGAAAGTACAGTGTTTCAGGAGTGGCCATGGTTACTTTTCAGAGGGAACATGGAGCTCCTCTCACCTTGACAGGTGTGAAGTATGTTCCTGGACTGAAGAAGAACTTGGTATCTATTGCGATGTTGGAGGACAAAGACTATGATGTTATCTTCAGTAAAGGAAAGGTATTTCTAAGACACATAGCCACGGGTTAGACCAAGAGGATCGTGATTCGGGTGAAGAATCTCTATAAACTAGAGGTAGATGACTGTGAAACATTAAGTTCGAAAGTAGAATTGGTTCAAAACAAAGACATTGGCGAGTTATGGAACAAGCAGTTGGGCCATTTGCATCATGGGGCCTTGAAGATAATGCAACAGATATCTATAGGACTTCCCAAAGGTAAACTTGAGAAAGTTGACACATGCGAAGGTTGTAGCTTGGGAAAGTAGGCCAAGTATTCCTTTCATGATCGAGACAGTCGAGAAAAAGCGATCTTAGAACGAGTTCATAGTGATTTGTGTGGACCATTCTCGACAACATCCATAGTGAAGCAAAGGTATTATGTGATTTTCATTGATGGTTATTCTCATAAATGATGAATTTATTTCATGCAGAAGAAGGACCAAACCTTCTCAAAGTTTTGTGAGTTCAAAGATTTGGTCGAGAAAGAATCAGGGAAGAAGATCAAAGCCTTGAGAAGCAACAACGGTGGAGAATATGTCTCTCAAGAGTTTAAGGACTTTTGTGTAGCGGAAGGAATTAAATGAGAGTTGATGGCACCTCATAACCCACAGTAGAATGGGGTGGCCGAGAGGAAGAATAGAACTATTATAGTGGCAGCATGGGTGGTGCTTCATGACCAAGGCCTATCACTTCATTTGTGGGCTGAGGCATTCAACACAATGGTCTATTTGTAGAATAGAAGTTTGCATTGCATACTTGGGATGAAGACACCAGAGGAAGATTTCTCCTATAAGAGACTAGATGTGGGTCACTTCAAGATCTTTGGCTCATCGGTATATTTCCATGTGACAAAGGATGCACGGAAGAAGCTTGAGTCGACACACGAGTTGGGGATACTTGTGGGGTACACTAATACACCCCACAACTATTGGGTGTATTTGCCTACCATTCAGAGGACAGTGGTTTGCAGAGATCTCAATTTTGATGAGGAGAAGGCCATGCGAGTTTCCCTTGAGAGGGAGCTACAACTACAGGCTGTGGAGGAACTATTGGTTCCTAAGGAGGAGGAGCCACAGACTGAGGCATAGTAGCCGCATGCAGAGGTTCCAGAAGTGGAGACATCCGCTCAAGAAGAGTCTTCCAGAGATGGACGAAATCACACAATAGAAGCTGACAGATTGTTGTTGAATGCGAGAGAGAATGTGGGAGAACCATCTTCTCAGCACAGACAGAGGAGGTCACTTGAGAGGTACACTGGATACATGGCCCTTGTTGGGGAATGTGTTGAGACAGAGCCATCTTCCTTTGAGGAAGCAATGCAGAAGTTGATTTGGGTTGATGCTATGGTGGAGGAGTATGACTCCATAGTTTGTAACAGTATTTGGTATGTGGTTCCAAGACTAGAGAACAAGTCAGTTGTGAGTTCTCATTGGTTTTAAAAGGTAAAGCAAGCTACTGATGGTAGTGTGGAGAAGCATAAGGTAAGATTTGTTGCCCGTGGTTTCTCACAAGTCGAGGGAATCAACTATGATGAGAATTTTGCTCCTATACCAAGGTACTCATCTATCAGATCAATGTTGGCACTATCAACACAAGTGGGTTGGAAGATCCATCAAAATGGATGTGAAGACTACATTCCTCAATGGAAAGATTGAGGAAGAGGTGTACATAGAGTAGCTGGAAGGTTTTAAGACTTTTGATTGTGAGTCGCATGTGCGTCGACTCAAGAGATCTTTGTACAGGCTAAAACAAGCACCTTGTGCTTGGTACACCGAGATCGACAACTACTTCACTGAATTGGGCTTCACAAAGAGTGAAGCGGATGCGAACTTGTACCACATCATGGTGAAAGGTAAGCAGTTGATCATTGAACTTTATGTTGATGATCTCATATTGACAGGTGATGATCAGTTGATCATGTCTTGCAAGGAAGACCTTGCAAGATAATTTGAGATGAAAGACATGGGTCTCATGCATTACTTCCTTAGCATGGAAGTTTGGCAGAAGGATGGGGAGTTGTTTGTGTCTCAAGGCAAGTATGCCAACGAGATACTCAGGAGATTCCATATGGAGAAGTGCAAGCCCATGTAGACTCCTCTAGCAGGTAGCTGGAGAAAGGAGGATGCTACTTCAGGAGAAGTAGTAGAGGCTATTGTGTACAGGTAACTTGTGGGTTCACTGATGTACTTAGTGAGCACACAACCAGATTTGTGCTATGCATGAACCAGTTGAGTCAAGCAATGGATCAGCTTACCAATATGTTTTGGAAGGCGGCAAAGCATGTTTTGAGATACCTCAGAGGCACATCTCAGTGTGGATTATGGTACAAATGGACAGAGGGAGTGAAGCTACAGGGCTTCACTAATGCAGATTGGGCAGGGAGTCCATTAGATCGAAAGAGCACATTAGGAGGGATTTTCAACCTTGGGCTAGCTGTAGTTTCTTGGTACAATAGGAAATATAGGTTGGTTGCACTCAGCTCGACAGAGGCTGAATACATGGCTGCGAGTCAGGCAGCATGTGAGGTCATCTAGATGTGGAAAATTCTAGTTCGTTTGTTTGATCGAAGGATGGATCCAACTGTGATATATTGTGATAATCAGAGTTGTATCAAACTCTCTGGGTATCCAGTATTTCATGATAGGACCAAGAACATCGACATCTGGTATCATCATCTCAGAGACTGTGTAGTGAAGAGGATCATGTTGCTACAATATATTTTGATTGAGGAGCAAGATGTTGACATTTTGACAAAGGCATTGTCAAAGTGTAAATTCGAGTTCCATAGAGACAGGATCAGGGTGACAGATAATCCCTTTCTTGTTGAGAGGGAGTGATGAAATGTGGAAACAAGAATATTCTAATTTTAATTTGTCCTTGAATTAAAATTGAGAATTAAAATTCTAATTTAGTATCACCAACTGCTTGAAAAATAATTAATTAATTCATCTTGAGTTAATTAGTTGGAGAAATTCAAGCTAGAAGTCTTTGTGAAGTCATGCAACAATTATCCCTTAAATTAAAGATATTAACCCTTAATTAAGGAGATAAGATTGAGTTGTATTTATGTTGTAATTAGTTAGCTCAATTTACTGAGTTAAGTCCAGTTAAATTAGTTCCAAACTATTTGAGGAACTAATTGTGAGTTCAATTAGTTAATGCATGCATGCATCCAACTAGTGTAAACCAAATAACTGAAGATTCTCTCATTAATAACTCATGCATGTATAATCTGAGAAAGACCAAGTTGAGATTAAAGACAGGGACAATTTACTATCAGTTGCATGAGTTTTCCTATAAACAAAACTCATGCATGTAGAAGGAATTCATTCCTTGAGTATTGAAGTTTTATAGGATGTGAGATCAGTGTTAGACTTGGTAACAGTAGGATCACCCAAGAGAAACAACGCAAGGAAATAGGAGCTTAGAGGGCAGGGATAAGGCATATGAGCAGTCTATTTTGTCTATGAGCATCTGTGAGGGATTATACTGAGAGCTAGCTAGCTGTAAGAGTTAAGGATTTGTGTAATCCTGATATATTTCCACTTGTATGATAATACAGATAGTGGGGTTTTTAGCTGAGGCTTTCCCCAGAGTATTCTTCTGTGTTTCATGTGCATTGATTCTTCTTCTGGTTATATGTGTTCATATTGATCTTGCTCAAATATTTTAAGCTTCCGCAAAATTGATTGTAGAAGTAGATTAAAGTATTTTTCTTTAGTTATATTGCATTGTCAAGTTAATCTACAGTCAGATTGTCTACAGGTGAAATTTAAGGGGTTTTTCATTTTAGAGGGGTAAATTTTTTATAAAAAACCCATTTCATATATTTAGGCCAACTTTTATTTAAAAAATAATTATTTTTTTCATTTTAGCCCAAAAAAAGAGGCAGATAAACTATGAAAATACTCATTTGACCCGATTCGCTTGGTGTGGGAGGTTATATTCTATTACAATCACCCGATTTTCTACTTTGTAATGTTAAATTCATTTGCAATCGCCCATTTCCTAGTTTGGGAGGTTGTATTTGGTTCCAATCACCCTAATTTATTCTATGAACGACCCTTGTTTTCAAATCTGGTTTTCATCAATGGGAAGGGTGTAAATAAATAAAAATGTAAATAAAGTGGAGGTATGGTAAATAAACAAAACCTCTTCTTATACTTACTCCAAAGGTATGGTAAATAAATAAAAAAATAAATAAACTAGAGGTATGGTAAATAAATAAAACCTCTTTTTATATTTAGTCCATAACCCTCTTTCTATTTAAGAAGGCTCAAAAAAGAGGTTTTATTTAAGTGAATATTGTCCAAATACCATATTTATAAAAGAGGTATGGTAAATTAATAAAAATATAAATAAACGAGAGGTATGGTAAATAAATAAAACATTTTTTTATATTTACTCCATAAGTCACCTTATATTTAAAGACACTCAAAAAATGCGTTATATTTAGGCCAAATACTATGGACCAAATACCATGGGCCAAATTACTATTAATACCATGCAAAAGAACATTATTAAACCTAATATTAGTATTAATAAAAATAAAGATGGCACATGGTATTGACCCATGGTATTCACGTGGAATGTAGCATATTTAAAGGGGGAATTAAACAAACATAGATCCATCTTTACTGATCTACTAAGCACCTAGAGGGATCAAATATCGTGATGTGCAAACTAGCATATAGTGAAAAAATATTTGATTCTCTTGGGGCTTGGTAGATCAAGAGTAAAAATGGATCTTGTAGTTTAATGTCACTTAAAGATTTTAACTCGGTTAAAATAAAATAAAAAATATAAATAAATTATTAATTTTACTAACTTTTATAAATTACCGATAGTAGTTTTTAAGCCCCAGGTTTATGATAACCCATGGTATTAACCCATGGAAATACCATGGTACTCATGTGAGCATAGACTATTTAAAGGGGAAATTCTTCATGTGAGCATAGACTATTTAAAAGGGAAATTCTATCAGCTTAGATCCATCTTAATTCCAGGTCTACCAAGTGCTAATAGGGATAAATAGATTTCATCCCTCTAAGAGTGGTAGACGTGGAGTAGTTAAGATGGATATAGGTTGGTTTTAAGGTGAACGGTTAAACCTACATTTAGTCACTTCATAAAATTTAGTAAAAAATACCAATATCTCCATTAATATTGGTTTTTTTGATTTAACAAAAAAAAAATCAAAGCAGTGAAATCTTATCACTCTTTCCGCATCACCTGCGTAGAAGAGAGATAGTCACTGCCGAAATTTCCCACCACTTTTCAAATGTTCTCAATATGATATCTTCATGAAAAAGTTAAGGTATTGATGTTGAATTAGTTGTTTGGTCTGTACAACCTTTCATCTTCTCTGTTATTCATAGTTTGTCATAATGAACTATAGGGGTGGGCCACTGCACCATATTAAAAAGAAAAGATTGTGCACCAAAAAGGAAATTAATCCACATGTTACAATGTTGTTAAAAAATGCAAGAAGTATGAAGGTAGTGAATTATGCTAATAAGCAATTTAGATTGGGAGAGAAGTAATTAAATTTTATTATTTAATTGAAGATTACCAATTAAAATAATAATAAATCTACACTTGAATCCCATGATATCATGGAATTTTTTGGCCGAAGGATGGCGATGAGGGCGAGAGTTGTGTACAAGGTTTGCTGGACTGCGGGGTGTTTAAGCTCTGATATTTTGGCTGGGCTTGAACGCGCCGTGCAGGACAGGGTTAATGTTTTATCACTGTCTTTGGGAGGAGGAGCGGTGCCCTGTTGCAGGGATGGCATTGCGCTCGATGCCTTCGGGGCTATGGAGAAGGGGATATTTGTCTCCCGCTCGGCTGGTAACTCGGGGCCCGATCAGGGCTCGGGGGTTGGATCTGGAGCGATTACGAGCGGGTGTGCCCTCATCACCATCACCAATATCAACGATTCGAGTCTCGTGGGCGTCGATCCAGACGGAGCAGCATTGGAAGCCGCGCAGCAGATCCGGAAAGCCTCGGGCTGCTTGCAGATCGCTGCTTTGTTGCTCGGTGGCATGAGTGGCCACAACAGAGAGGGCGATGTTGTCCAGTTCTTCGCGAGGCCCGCCTCTCCCTGCTACAAGAATCCCGAGCGCTGGACGCCTCAGGTGGAGGCCGCCGAGTTTGTTCGCTTGCCCAGGCTCCTCGCTGCCGCGCTCAAAGCTCGCAAGAATGAGATGCCAAGAAAGGACAATCTGGTGAAATACAGGAACTACGAACGTGAGGGTTCTTGCCCGGACAATGTTAATCTTGCCCAGCAACTCATGCTCCGGAAATACGAATCTCTTCCCCGCAGTCTGAGCTTTAGACCTGTCAAAGATCCGCCAGATCTATCCATCCAGAAGGCAGACAGGCCTACACTCCGGCCAGATCCAAAGATCTGCATGGAGTCAAAGCCCTTATCTGACTCCTTTCAAATCCAAATTTCTCAGATTTCAGGCAGAACCAGCATGCAATGGGTCAGCCCTTCAGATCTGGTGCAGGAACTTAAACTGAATCTAGAGCGCAGCATGGGGATCCCATCAAGCCTTCTGCGACTTCTCTTTCAAGGTAAACAACTTGAAGACCCTCTTCCCCTCTCTTCTTACAGCATTTCCAGGAACAGCTTGGTGGTGGCTACCCTTCGTTTGAGAGGAGGAGCAGCAGGACAATCTTCCTCTACTCGGCCTTTCTCATACAAGGATGCAGTTCATTCTGAGAACCCCAAGCCCCCGGAAGCCCTTAAATCTAAAGCCTTCTTGGTTGACAAGACTGAAGAAGTCCCCTCTGTGGAACTCATGCATGAAGATATGGCCTCCCAGCTTCAAGATCTTGCAGAAAGAGCCATCATTTGCAGATTTAATGGATTATGGCCGCGATCTCAGGATCTATATGCATGGATCCATGCAAACTGGACACATCACTGTAAGATCTTTTTTTGTTCGAAAGGTTATTTCATTGTTCTATTTGACAATAATAAGCACTATGAAAAGGCTTTAGCAGAGGGCCCTTGGTTCATGGGCTCTTCAGGGCTATTTTTGACTCCTTGGTTCCCAGATTTTGATCCAACCAATGCAGTCATTACCAAGACACCGGTATGGATTCGGCTTCCAAACCTACCTGCCCACCTTTGGAGTACTCGGGTCTTCAGAGCTATAGGAGACACCCTGGGAAGCTACATCAAGAGAGATTTATGGCGGGAATTCAACGGTCTCTACTCATATGCAAGAGTATGTGTGGAGTTAGATCTGAGTAAAGGTCTTCCAGAACAAATCAATCTCAAGATAAACGACTTTGTCTGGACCCAAACACTGGATTACGAGAATACAGCTTTTCGTTGCCGACATTGCCACCAATCGGGGCATTTGCAGAATACATGCCCATCTCGTCCGACAAAGAAGAACAAGGCCAACGACTCCAAGCCCAAATCCAAATGATGGGCTCCTTGCTCTCCTCCTCCAGTCGCGGACTCTGATTCCTCCAGCTCTGAAGATGAAGATAGCGATGAAGAATTGAATGAGGGCCCTCCCACTGATGGCCTGGTGCCCTCCTCTGACTCAGCCATTGCTCAGAAACGTGTTCATCTGTCCTCCTCTTCAGATTCAGAAAAGGAGAGCTCCCCTCTGGAGGATCCCAATCTTCAAGCTGTAGTCGCCCAGCCACCCCAAAATGGCTGGGTTGAAGTTAAAAAAAGGAAAGGGAAAAAGCTTCGTGTTGAAGCCTCTACGCTTTCAGGGTAGCTTTCAACGCTTCTTAGATTTCCAGTGCTTTGCTGTAGCTCCTTGCTTGCTTAATTCCTCCGGAACCGAGGTTGATAGTCATATCATTTCTGGTTGCCGGATTCCTGCATCTTTGGAATGCATACTCTTGTACAATATTTTTACTTAATAGAATTAGTCTACATTTACAAAAAAAAAAAATAATAAATCTACACTTATATATTTATATATTGATTGGAAGGTTTCTCACTACAGTCACTGCTTCCCATTAGATCCCCTTTAGGCCTTTGGGATACCTACTACTTTATTATATTATATAGTTGGGGCTTTTTACTTGTTGGCGTGTTGGGGTAAACAACTTGATGTGTTTTTTTTTTTGTTTTGTTTTTGTTTTGTTTTTTTGTTTTTTTTTTTTTTTTTTTTTTTTTTTTTTTTATCTCGCAGTTGGAGTCTATGGAATAAGAAAGAAATTTGATTTGTATTTCCTCATCCTGATAGGTAAATGTTTGTAGATAAAGATTCCATCTTAGCAACTCTGTCACAAGGAAATTCTATATATTTTGTTGTTGCTCAGTACAAAATCAAGCAAATTTTTTTTTTAAACTCAACATTGGTTTCATTTAGGAGAAAAGAGTTGTCTACATGTCTTCTTCACGCAAGAAAGTTGTATGGTCCAATGATCCGGTTGTATGACTGTTGAAAGCTAGCTTGTGGTACAAGGCTATCTTTGATGATGAAGTAGTAGTAGTAGCTTGGTGGTGGGGAAGATTTGGAAAGTGAAATCTTCAATGAAATCCCTGATTTTTATGTGGTTGGCCCTAATGAATAATGTTTTGACGTAAGAGGTTCTACAAAATAGGGCAAGGTAGGGTCCAAGAATTTGTACTCTACGCAAATGTGAAGGGGAAACAATAGACCATGTGCTAGTGTTCATTTGTATTTTTGCTGAGGAGGTATGGAGTGTTATTCTCCCCTTATTTGAGGATGGGGTGCCTGGCAAGAGGCTTCCTTGTTGGAATATTTTGATGATAGTGCAATCAAATAACATAGATCATTGCCCCTGATTGCCTATAGAGCCATTTGGATAGGAAAGAAGGAATAACAATTTTGCAAACAAGGAGATCAATCCTTTTTAGGTGCATTATCAAATAAAATACCTATATGAAGGCATAAAAATGACTCCAAAGGTTAAAGTTCCAAGGTGGGTTGCAATATGGAGGTTGATAAAATGTATCCATGGCCTTTCTTTGTTGGTTCTTGCCAAGGTGATATTATTGTTATATATATTATCTGCGAATATGTGTGATATTATTGTTCTATATATTATCTCTGATTCGAACCCAAGTCAGCTACTCCTGCGTGTGTGATATTGTTGTTCTGTATATTATCTGCGATTCGAACCCAAGTCAGCAACGTGCAGGAGGCAAATTCGAACTGGTGCTACTTTTGGTGTCTTTCATGTCTACTTGTGTCAGAGAATTATCCATAATACATCAAGTTCTTGATTCACATGTCTCTCGATATTTGATTTTTTTCTCATTTTGAAGTGGGCACAAAGGATAGCTTTTGTTTCAGGTGCAAACATATTCATTACAAGTCATAATAGGCAGTGGAGTAGTAGGGATGGGCTTGTTGGGTCAATATAATTTGAACCCAACTACAAATTTGATGCCCAAAACTTCACAACTAGTTTTGGGGGTTCCGTGGAAACAAAAAAGTAGAAAATTAGGAGGTTTGAAATTTTGAGGTCGTGCCCATCATATAACCTTTTTGTATCACAACAAGCTTGACAATGTGAAATCCTTTGGTGTTCATGCTGGCTCAACCTTGCAACTTCCCAAGTGTGCATGTCGTTCACAATTCACACTATGATTTATTTATTTATGTATTTGTTTTTGGTTGAAATTGCTACATGTATAGATAGCCTATGTGACATCCTTGATAATCTTGCCAGTTGAAGACCAAGTGAAGAAAGCACAGATCATAGTTGAATATAGTTTAAGTTGGAGGTGTTTAGAAGATTCATTTGTGAATTTAGTTGCTACAAATAAGCTTCTTATCTTCATTTAATGAACTATGTCAAATACCTTGGTTTTATTTATAGTTTTGTTGAGTTAATGGTTAGTGAATGGCTTGATAAAGACTTTTTTATTGATTTGGATTCCCCTTGGATGCCATAAAACAGAAATTGTAGACCTCAATAATACAATTAATTCTCCTGTCAAACCGTGCCTCAGTTACCGGGGGTACTAAATTTATTGTGATTTCTTTATCTAGTTTGTAAATTACTCCATGCAGAGGGAAAGAAGAGCTTTGTAGATCCTCCTCTGAGTGAGCTCGATCTTGAAATTAATGTGATAATTTATAAAGAAAATCATTCGCAATTCAATGGCTTGGAACTTATTTCTTTTGAAAATTTTACATCTTGGAGGGTTATGGAAGTTGTTGGATCATGTCTAACAAACAAGTATTCAGAAGGACTCCCTGGTAAGAGGTAAGTGCCTGAAGATATAACTTGGAATGTGAATAATGAAACTATCATGATTGTGATTATGTCTGAGCTGCTTAGCAGTTTCTTCTTGCCACTTGGTATTTTTTTCTTGTTAAACTCAGTTTCTCTTAGCTTTTGGACCTATACTTTTTAGTTTGAATGTTTGACATGTGTGTAATGGTTTATGGGTTCAACGTTATAGTGTAGATACCTATAGTTGTTGCATGAGTATCTGTTATCCAAATGACGGATACAATTGTTGGACCATTTTCTATATTTATTCACTATTGTGTTGTGTTGGGATTTATGCCATGTATATAATATGTTGGCAATGAATTCATTGACCAAAGTGAGAGGATTTTCTAGTAAAGGTCCCTAGAAGAATTCCATCTTGACAACAGTACATGGGGTGTTAATTTTCAAGCATTATCTCGATCCCCGACTAATTTTGTTGTTTATATAACTCTCGTGCAACCACATCATCACATTATGGTGTGTATGGTTCTGAACTACAAACCTCCTTTGATAAGATTATCATTCCTATTTTGACATGTAACATGTGAAAATTTTCTTTGCAATGTTTAGGGTTTGGACTTACCACATGGGGGGCATCTGTCTCATGGATTCATGATAGCAAAAAAGTGAGTATCTGCTACATCAATTTACTTTGAATCAACCATATCATCTAGATGAGTCCACAAGTGAGCTTGTGTTTCCAGTGTAATAATAATTAGGAGGGAAACAGTTCCATCATTGACAAATATTGAACTAATGTTTTGGGGAAGTGTTCAAAGTGTTAATGGTGATGTTTGTTTTCTTGGGTTATCGGATTCATTGACTATGAGATTCTTGAGAAGAATGCCACCCTTTTTAGGAACAAGCTTATCATTGCTGGTGCTAGTGCATATCCTCGATATAATTGATTACCCTCGCATGAGGCATGTATTGAAGCTGGGTATTTCTATATCTTATAATGGTAGTCCTTTCAAAAATTTCTCTTTGTTGTGGAATATTACACCTACAAGAATTTTGTTGTGGAATATTATCAAAACTAATAGAAGGATATGAAAAAGTGTACAGTAAGAACCTTGACAAACACGACCATTTAAACTTGCAACATTGTTTGTAGGAAGAGAAAATTATGTTTCTTTTTTCCAAACATGTATGTTAGTATATTACAATTTAATGAATATGTTTCCTATTATCACATATGGTTTTATGCTTTAACAAAACATTTGCCAAGACTTCACAATATTTTATTATTTAGTGAAAGATTTGCCAAGATCTTACAAGATTTTATAATTTAGTGAAAGATTCGCCATGACTTTACAAGATAATATAATATAGTGAGAGATTTGCCAAAAAAATTATATATATATATATATATATATTATATATATATATATAATTATAATAAATAAAATCGCCTTCCATTTTTCCTATGTATCATGGGGATTCACCCATTTATTATACGTATAAATTTAGGGTGGTTCTTAAAATTTTCCCTGTTGTCCAGGCTAGAGTTGGGAGAGAATGAAGGACCATTAGATGACCAACTGCCAGACATTTACCTGTTTTGAATAGAAGCCATTTCAGACTACTTAGAGAAGATTGTTCTGTTACTAACAACAAGATACTACCCAGAGGGATATATGTCGATACAGAAACAACACCTAATAGCGAGGGCGACAGATTATCAATTAATTGCAGGATATCTATACAAGCTCGGCCTTGTTCGAGTTCTGTGATGCTATCTACTTCAACATGAGAGACAAGAAGTGTTATGGGAGTGCCATGTTGGAGTTGCGGGAGGCCATGCTGGGGAAAAGCTATCACAAGGAAAATACTATAGGCTAGGTTGTGGTGGTCCACCATCCACAGTGATGCTAAGGAGTATGGAAGAGTTGCGATGTTTGTTAGAGAGTCAGGAAGCCATCACATAGGGATGAACTGCCTTTAAATCCAGTTCACATGGTACCATTTTTTGAGAAGTGGGAAGTAGAGTTTATCGGCCCTATCATGCCACTAGCGCATCATTCCCATGCCATATACATCATAACTGCTATAGAGTACCTTACAAGATGGGCAGAGGCAACACTAGTCAAGGATTGTACAACTGATACTGCAGCAAGATTCATCTTTGAGTGCATAATATCCAGATTTGTATGTCCAAAGAGCCTAACCAGTGATCAAGGGATGCATTTTACTAATGAAGTTGTTGCTTCTCTCCTAAAGAGCTTAATCATCCAACATCACAAAAGTAGCCCGTACCATCTACAAGCTAATGGAACGGTTGAAGCCTTTAATAAAATACATGAGAGGGGTCTAGCAAGAATTGTGTCAACAAACCGAGATGAATGGGTTGAACAGGTTCCAACAACATTGCGGGCTTACAAAATGATAGTAAAAAGGAAACACAAACAAACATTGTTTCAACTAGTATACAATAGAGAAGCAGTAGTACTAATAAAATTCATTATCCTAATTATTTTTATCTCTGAGGCCACCAAAATGATAGATGATGCAACTTTAAAAGAGAGGATGGAACAACTAATGGAGTTGGATGAATCGAGGTTTTTAGCCGAATTCCACCAATTAGTTGAACAAAAGAGAAAGAAGGCTCGACATGACAAACACATCAAAAATAAAGCCTTCAAGGTAGGGGATCATGCTCTATTGTATGACAGTAAATTTCAGAATTTTCCCAGAAAAATACAAATGCATTGGTTGGGGCCATTCATAGTAACTGAAGAGATCAAAGATTCTAAGGTGGTGAATCTAGCTCAACTGGACGGGATAATATTACTAGGATGGGTGAACGAAACACACCTGAAGCCTTTTTAAAAGTCCACAGTTGCGCCATCAAATTGAAGGGGTCTCGGAAACGAGCCCGCAAATAGGTTTTAGTCAATAATACATAGTCAGTGCATAATAAATGCATAGTGACTCAAATGAGTTAGTAGCATATTCATTTACAGTCCATGTCTTTTTCATTTTTCCGAAAATAAATAACACGTGTCAATAGGGTTGCGAAAAAAAATGCCATGTCACCGCAACCCACTTGTGGTCACGGGGGGGGGGTTGTCATATGTTCTACGAGTCTTTTCCACTGTACTACTGGTATTTTCCATAGTAAGTAAGCAATAATACACCTGTCAGATAGGGTTTCGTAAAATATTTTCCTGTTGGGGAAGAAATTAGCTAATAATTACCCACCATTATGAAAACTTTATTAACCATGTGTCCCACTCTGTCCTTTCCTGAGCTACATCATACCAGTCAGATCCAGGTTAACTGGCAACGACATAAGATGATTAAGAAGCATAAGGAAATTTATCATAGCAATTAGTTACCAAGTCTAGTCAGAAACGTCATGTCAAGTTTCATCTACTTAATTTGCATGGTAATGTAGGGAGTTACAAAATTTCAAACGCAGGTGACAGAATAAATTCAAATTCACTCTGAGAACCAACAACAGTAGAGATGCAGATACTCTAAAACTTTGATAACAATTGTCTACGAGAGGCATAGGAAAATGACAAAATCAATTATCTTAGTTACAAAGGACCGACTAGAGGAGTGAATTATAGTGCTAGAAAATTTGTATGGAAAGTATGACAAAGCAACATTAGTGGATAATGATCTCTCACATTGTTTCCAATTTCCAACGTTGAAGTGGGAAGTATACACGTAGGAAGTCCCAAAAGGATATGGAACCATGAAAACAAAGGTTAAAGAGGATTTTAGAGGCCCCCTGCGATAGTAAAAAGGACACAAGAAAACACCGTTTCAACTGGTATACAGTAGAGAAGTAGTAGTACCAACAGAATTCATTGTCCCAATTATGTTTATCTGTGAGGCCACCAAAATGATAGATGATGCAAATTTAAAAGATAGGATGGAACAACTAATGGAGTTGGATGAATTGCGGTTTTTAGCTAAATTCCACAAATCAGTTGAACAAAAGATAAATAAGCCTTGGCATGACAAAGACATAAAAAAAAAGCCTTCAAGGTAGGGGATCATGTTCTACTATATGGTAGTAAATTTCAGAAGTTTCCCGGAAAACTACAAATGCATTAGTTGGGGCCATTCATAGTTGCGAAGATCGAAGATTCCAGGGTGGTGAATCTGACACAACTGGATGGGATAATCTTACTAGGATGGGTGAATGGTGCACGCTTGAAGCCTTTCTAAAAGTCCACAGTTGCACCATCAAAATGAAGGGGTCTCAGAAATGAGCTCGCAAATAGGTTTTAGTCAATAATACATAGTGAGTCCATAATAAATGCATAGTGAGTCACATGAGTCAGTGGCATATTCATTTGCAGTCCATGTCTTTATTTTTCTGAAAATAAATAACACATGTCAATAGGGTTGCGGAAAAAGTTCCATGTCACCACAACCCACTTGTGGTCGGGGGGGAGGGGAGGGGGGGTGGGGCAGTTGGGGGGAGATAGTCACACATTCTACAAGTCTTTTCCACTATACTACCATTATTTTCCATAGTAAGTAAGCAATAATACACCTGTCAGACAGGGTTCTGTAAAATCTTTTCCCGTTGGGGAAGAAATTAGCTAATAATTACCCAACATAATGAAAACTTTATTAACCATGCGGTTCACTCTGTCCTTTCCTGTGCTACATCATACCAATCAGATCCAAGTCAATCGATGACAACATAACATGATTAAGAAGCATCGGGAAATTTTTCATAGTAATTAGTTACCAAGTCTAGTTAGAAACATCGTGTCAAGTTTCATGTACTTAATTTGCATGGTGATGCAGGGAGTTACAAAATTTCAAATGCAGGTGATAGAAGAACTTCAAATTTGCTTTGAGAACTAGCAACAATAGAGATCTAGAGACTCTAAACCTTCGATAACAATTTTCTACCAGAGGCGTAGGAAAATGAAAAAATCAATTATCTCGGTTATGGAGGACCGACTAGAGGAGCGAATTACAGTGCTATAAAATTTGTATGGAAAGTATGATAAAGAAATTTTAGTGGATAATGATCTCTCAGATTGTTTCCAATTTCTAGCGTTGAAGTGGGAAGTATACACGTAAGAAGTCCCAAAAGGAGATGGCACCATGACAACAATGATTAAAGAGGATTGTAGAAGCCCCCAACGATCAACGCTAATTAATCTTAGGAGCCTACCTATTTTCAGCATGGAATTGGCTATGATGCAATGCACAAAGCTCCTAGCCAGCAGGATGCATGGGGGATTGCTATGGCTCGAAAAAGAATACCCAATTCATGTTGATGATATCCATCGACTAATAAGACTCTCAGCATGAGGGGATATAGTATCTACAATGTTCAAAGGAGGAAGAAAGAGAGCAAAGGAATAAGGCGACAAGGATTATTACGAGAAATACAAGACCAAGCGCGACGGAAAAGGCGTGAAGATTGATCTTATCACCCAGGATGAAATAAGATTCGCCTACTACATAATAGTAGGGAAAACAATGAGGCCTTTTGCTAAGAACGAATGTACCTTGAACGGAATCTCGGTTGTGGAACACTACTACAGAGGGGAGGTGCTTAACTAGTCGACCTTTGTACTGAATGAACGTTTTGAAGCCTATCAGAAAATTTACAAGAGAAGCACTAGTTTCATATTTGGCTACATACTAGTGACTCTAGCAATGTGGAAATGGCGATCGCCGAGAGGAAGGAAGATGATGCAAATTAGAGATGACCAACCAATATTCCTCAGATACAAGCCATGGAGAGCTTTAGGGGATCCCAACAGAAAAGAAATCAATTATGCGGCCTTTACCGAATGGTATGGATTGATATTGATCACAATTAGGACAATGGAAAGAATACCTAGACAACTGTTGAACTAGTTTTCACGAGATATCTCGTTTGGGGTTACCCATGGACACACATACCTCAGGTCGAGATGCATCCACCCAAAAAAAATTCAAATGAAGCATCAAAAATTTGGTTTATCAGAAACAACATTCCATACCGAGGTTGATTCGTAGTTGGGGGTTGCATGCGAGACCACTCAGGGAAAATACAGATACTTATTTGAAGGGATGAGGTCGCAACTGCTAATAGGAGAAGCAGAAGGGAGCAATAGACACTGACAAGCAGATGATGATTTGGAGCCGATGGTTCTTCAAATGGAGCAACAAATGTCTTCCCTTAAGCAAACAATTGCGAACTTCACTAAACCCTCAAGTGAGGCAACACAATCCGTAGCTTTTCAAGGTTCTACTCTGTTTAGTCCAATAATCACCACTCCTCCAGTTGTAGAAATTCCCAATGTTTGCCCCCATGCATAGTCAAGGCCAACAATCCCAAAGCTAAAAAAGAAAAAGGAAATTGAAAAATCAATGACCAAGAAACCTAAGACAACCGCTACAGTCCCAATTGTCAACCTCATTGGCGAGGCTGGTCAGTCAGTATCTACATCACCAATCATTGAAGAAAATCCTCAAACCTCATTCGCAATCTCACTAGGTTCGCGAGATCCATCCCCACATACAACCTCTATCTCTGTGACCCCGAAACCATCTCCCCTGGTACACGCGTAACAACAAAAGAGATGGAAGTGGACTCTACCCAACAATACAGTGAGCCTTTCTAAGGCTATGGCGCTCACACATCCTCGCTGGTATCCCTACCCAACAATATCTTCTTCCATCTTTATTAAAAGAAGTTTAGTCTTTAAATACAATATTCGATTTGTAGTCCTCGTTTCATACAAATTTTTGAGTATTTGATGTTTCCTTGGATGTTTTTCATTCTCTAATGTGTTGAATAATGTTGTCCTTAACAGACCTCTGCAAAAGTGCCTTCACTTTGTTTTCTCTTCGTTCCCAATCTTGAATTGGAACAGTTGTGGCATGATGGGTCTTTGGCTTGACTTCAGCACCAAACAAGATCATCCATATATTGTAGCCTTCCATCAAAGTTTGTAGCTTAAACTTCCACTTTGCATAGTTTTCACTATCTGGCTTGTTCGAGTCAGATAAACAAGATTTTGCAATACATTAGTAATTGTCAATAAGTTTATGAATCCTCAAGTACCAATCACCGAGATACTATTTTTTTACAACTTTAATAATTAATTTCCTTACTCCTTATCACAAATAATAACACCATTTTTTTTTTTAAGCTAATCTTACTTACTCAACAACACCTTCTTATTTTATTTTTTATATATTATTTTATTCCATAATCACAAAAATCACAAAACATGATATCTCCATACGTTCTTTCAATCTTTGAAAAAGTCTTCTAAAATAAAAAAATAATAATAAATCGTTCCTTAAGTACGTCATTCAGCCTTCCAGAATTAGTCCAAAAAACTCAAGCTTATAATTGACGTTGGTTCACAAAAAATGTCCTCCTTTTCTACAAATACCAGAAATAGGCCATCAACTATCCTTTTATTTTAGCAAAAAATATATTGCAATTGTTTTTTGCTGTCTTTACAACCATATATAACGATCTTCAAAGGAAATATATCCACATTCAAGATACCACAAATTTTGGTACGAGCAGAAATTATAATGCAGGCCTCCTTTATATCTTTCTCAGTCGAAGGCAAACCTCACCGTCCGCCCAGCGCGCCCTCTCTTACCAACACGCGAGTAAATTTCTCCATGCACTCGGCAGCAAATGGATCCATCCACCTCCTTTGGCCAATGTCTCCCTCAATCGCACTCTGTAGTCTCTACACAATAGCTAAACTCTTCATATACAGTAGTCTGATCTGTGCCCTTCACCATAACCTTTATGCAATGCACAACACAACGGTATCTCAAGAGCTCACACAACTATCTCTCAGACTGATCGCTCACAGAAAACCTCACGCACTCAATGTTGAACCTCGCTCTGATACCAAATCAGAGAACGCAGACTGCACAACAAACTTGGACTTTACATTGCCAGAAAAAGATTTTTATACATAGTGACGAAGCTTCTCGATTATTTAGATTGTCCGTGACAATGGCTTCTTCAGGAAGCTACATGAACTCTCTAGAAGCAGCGAGACAACCTTTCAACCTAACTCAATTAATTAATCTGGGGAGTCTATTGGAAAAAATTAATGTTTTCCCATAGCTCTACCCAAAAAACTATACAATTGTAATTTGGTTCACATACTTAAACTCGATTTCACATTTAAAAATATGATTTGTGAACATCACCGCTATATTGCCAAAATATTTGAGAGGGATCACGTAACTTAACAGGATTGAGTGGTCTTCGCATATATAGGACAATGGATACATTAAGCTATGAAACTTTTTTAAAATCTGTAGACACATTTCCAAGATACAAATAATATATTCCAAGGTATGTTATTAGTGACTTAATACATAAAAACCATGTAGATCACCTGATAATAAGTTTTTCCTTTGGCTTGAGTCACAATCGAGCCAAAATGATAGGAATATACATGAGAGCATGTATATTTACTTCTACCACCATCATAGGCGCTTGCAGATGTTTGTGTTTTAATAATTTGATTTTAGATTAATGTTGTGCCGAACTTTATTGTGGATAGGTCTTTGTGCGGATGTTCATTATGGTGAGAAATTTAGTATAATAAACTTTCTGTAGAGAGCACTATCAATCTTTCACACAAGGACCTTCACACAATAATTTTTTTTTAATGGACCGCCACCAATTTTACAGTCTCCACAGTAAACTTCCACACAATACTAATCTAAATTAAATGCAGAAAAATCATCTACAGAGAATTTTGGGAAGAAAAAATACTTGATACAGAACCAAAAAAGAAGAAGTGGAAAGCTATGAATGCACCTACTTGAAACATTGGTGAACTTAGAAAAGAAATATTAGAAAATGGGAAGAAAGGTTGGAAATGGCTTTCTGAACAGGGAAGAATTATAAGTAAAACACATATGACAGTGTATGAAACAAATAATAACCAGGCGTTATGGCAGACAGGGTACACGTCACGAAAAAAACCTAACCCTGAACGAAAGGAGCGTTAAACATGCAAATTCGACGCCCACAAAAACTAATCAATTAAACAGACATCAAATGCATGTCAATTAAATAGACATCAGATGCATGTCGTTCTGAACCA
The DNA here is from genome assembly GCA_000404065.3 of Pinus taeda. Taxonomy (NCBI): domain Eukaryota; kingdom Viridiplantae; phylum Streptophyta; class Pinopsida; order Pinales; family Pinaceae; genus Pinus; species Pinus taeda. The sequence continues at coordinate 119,272 of APFE031275312.1, read as the reverse complement.
CAGTCGTATGACAAGAAGCTTCAATGTCCACAAAACAATAGAATTGAAATTCTCTGCAGCCATAAAAAATAGTTGATTGCGGAATATGAGGAAACAGAGGAATTTCTGAAATGCAAAAACATCACGAGCTCCTCGTTTGTATTGACTAAACAGTTGGCCAAAATAATATACAATAACAGTGATAAGAAGTGCAAGTTCCATCACCAATTTTGATATCGGGAGTTTTGGTGTTTGGAATCGATTTGTAGTAGTGTTATGTTCAAATCTTTGGAATGGTCATCCATACGCTCTACTGTAAGAGGATACAAGAAAAATAAATGCAAGTCCCATCACCCACTGTGGCCTTTGGAGTTTTGGTGTTTGGAATCGATTTGAAGTAGTTTCACCCATGTTCAAATCTCTAGAGGCATCACCCATACGCCCGTAATGTAGGAGGATACAAGTAAAATAAATGCAAGTCCCATCACCAACTTTGGCCTCTAGAGTTTTGGTGTTTGGAATCGATTTGCAGTAGTCCCACTCATGTTCATATCTCTCGAGCCGTCACCCATACGCCGGTAGTGTAGGAGGATACAAGCAAAATAAATGCAAGTCCAAGCAAAATAAATGCAAGTCCCATCACACCCATGTTCAAATCTCTAGAGGCATCACCCATAAGCTTATAGTGTAGGAGGATACAAGAAAAATAAATGCAAGTCCCATCACCAACTCCGGCGTCTGGTGTTTTAGTGTTTGGAATAGATTTGTAGTAGTCCCACCCATGTTCAAATCTATGGAGGCACCACCCATACACCACGCAAGTCCCATCACCAACTCTGCCCTCTAGAGTTTTGGTGTTTTCAAGTTTTAGTGTTTGGAATAGATTTGCACTAGTCTCACCCATGTTCAAATCTTTGGAGACATCACCCATATGCCACGCAAGTTCCATTACCAACTCCGCCCTCTAGAGTTTTGGTGTTTTGGAGTTTTAGTGTTTGGAATAGATTTGTAGTAGTCCCACCCATGTTCAAATCTGAGGCACCACCTTTACGCCACTCAAATGCCATCACCAACTCCGCCGTCTAAAATTTTGGTGTTTGGAATCGATTTGCAGTAATCCCACATATATAGCATATTCTTATCTTATCACAAGACAATACTATAGCAATACACATTTTTATTCTACCAATCTATTGTGCTTTGCAATAGTTTTATTATTTAAAAATTAATACTGAGTATGAAGAGACATATTGTTGTTCAATAAAAAATATGCTTATTAGCCATGAGGTGTAAATAAGCTCATTTAGTTTCTACAAGGTTTTATGTGTTTCTACCAGGTTTTATGTTTAAATTTCTTGAGAAAAAATAATCTTAGAAGTTAATTTTGGAAAATTAAATGAGTGTGTTTATGTGTTTTTTTAAGGTTTTATGTTTCTTGAGAAAAAATAAGCTTAGAAGTTATTTTTGGAAAATTAAATGAGTGTTTAGCACAAACAAATTGTATTATTTTTAAAAATAACGATAAAAGCTAATATGAGAATAAAATGGAGTGAACTAATTTTTCAAGAAAGCCTCGATATTGTGATTGTGACTTTATTATTTTTAAAAATGATGATAAAAGCTAATATGAGGCTAAAATGGTGGAGTGAACTAATTTTTCAAGAAAGCCTCGATATTGTCATTGTATTAAGTCACCCGGTCGTGTCGATCGTGGATACTGTAACATCTTCAGTTTCAATATTGCCTTCCATGTGCATATATGGTATGAAAAGTTCGACTGTTTTGAAAGAATGACCTACATAGTGAAACGCATGCATTGTTTTTACTGATGTTTCTATATTTACCAATATTCATTGGACTTACTGAATTTTAATGTTCTTTCTTTATCCGCAGATGACATACTACTACCGCAGTTTGCATTCTTTCTTATTGAATGAACAATCCGCCCGTCTAGTTAACAGTGCTTGCTAGCGATGGGGTTCGAATACAAGCACACTTATGGTAACATCTTCAGTATTGATTTCTATTTCAATATTGCCTTCCATGTGCATATATGGTATGAAAAGTTCGAATGTTTTGAAAGAATGACCTAGATAGTGAAACGCATGCATTGTTTTTACTGATGTTTCTATATTTACCAATATTCATTGGACATTGAATTTTAATGTTCTTTCTTTATCCGCAGATGACATACTACTACCGCAGTTTGCATTCTCTCTTATTGAATGAACAATCCGCCCGTCTAGTTAAACTACGTAATCTTTATTAATTAAACCTGAAAACGAAATCGAATTTGGACAAATAATACGGTATTCTTATCGAATTCACAAAATTTTCACTATTTTTTTTAGTGAATTTGGTAACTAATATTTGAAATTCATTTTAATTGGTAAAAAATCATTTGCTGGCCTTTACTCTACAAATGCAATGTAAATTTTAGCACACTATGTAACAATCTTTGGTAACTAACATTTTAAATAAATTTTAATTGGTAAAAATTCATTTGCTGGTCAATTCGCCGCTCACATAAGGTACCTGAAATATTGGACAGTGCGCATAATAATGTTAGTCTTAGAGCACTCATCAACCTAATAACAATTAGAATTTTTGTTTATTTAAGTTATTTGTGACACTTACGAAAATGGAAAATAAAATTCCTTCTACCGAGGGAATTATTTCTTATCAAATTTGACTCAGTTAATGGAAAACTAAAAGAAAACTGCAAAATTATTTTTGAATTTATAGAAAATAGAAATATTTAGCATTTCCTTGGAGCTTTAGTTAAAATTTCGAAAACATAGCCAAAAAATGCTAAGTCAATGCACTTTAACAGTTAGGTGAATTATAAAGTCCCTCACAGGATGGGGTTAATAATTAGTATACTTATATAAATTAGCACAACCACATTTACCAATGTGATTGATAAACCCCAAGGCGTATATAAAACATATATACAACCATATTTTCCAATGTGGTCGATATACCCTGATAGACTTATATCAACCACATTAATAATTATTATGAGTATTTAAGATTATTAATAACTATATACATATTAACAACCAGATTATTTCTATATATTATTATATTAATATTATAATAATAAGATGAAATCTTATATATATTAATAAATAATAAGAATGGCTCATAATAATATTAGATATCATTATATTATTTAAATATATAATAATATAAAATTATAAAATAATAATAATAATATTTTTTTATTATAATATTATATATATATTTTTATAGTGTGGTTTTCAAACACTCACGTTCATAGAAAAATCTGGGCTAATCGCCCTTCGGCGTACTGGCAAGACCTAACCCCAAGGGTCAACTCTATGACCTCATGATGGCGAGGCACAGTTTTTGACCAACTGAGCTAACCCTTGGGGCTTAAATTGTATCTCTAATAACACGAAAAAGGCTATGGGCACTTATGTGCAGTGGATCTTAAGTCTTCCCCTTAATCACTCAGGCAAACTAGCCAGATATTAATTATTATATTATTATAATAATATACAAATATAATTATTATTATAATATAATAAATAGTAGTATATATTCATATAAATATTTATAATAATAATATATATGAAATACTTTGGTTGTTAAATATTAATATAGTTTAGGTATAATCATTAAAGTCTAGTTGTATGATAATATTAATACTATTTGAGATAATATACTATAATAATATTAATACCTATTAATATATATTATAATATAAAAATATATATAATTATAAATTCAATATTTATTCATAAAAGAACATAAAGAAATTATTTTATTATTTAAAATATATAATATATCATATAAATACCGATATCTTCTTATAATAATAATATTTTTTATTATTAATTATATCTATTAATAATATAAATATAACCATCAATAATATTATTAATTTTCTTGAGGCTTAGTATTTGTATTTTATCGTAGGGTTTGTAACAGTAGGATTAAATATTATCAAGTTTTAAGCTTAATTAATAATTATATAAATATTATCAAACAATTTAGTGATTATTAATAACTAATATAAGATATTAACAACTAGAATTTATTCTATACTATAAAGTATTATATAAAATTATATATATTTATAAACTCTCTATAATTATATTAATAAATAATAAGAATAGCTCATAATAATATTAGAGAGGAATAGAAGAATATAGAGGAATGAGATGGATCGTTGAATCCATTTAAAGAACAAAGTAATGTTTTGGAGGGACATTAATTAAAGAACCTGCAAAGTTAAGCTCAGGAGGGAGTCGCATCACATAATGGCGGAATGATGAGGAAATCCAAAATAAACCAAACCACAGAGAAATCGTTCAAGAGTGGTGTAAAAACCAAGTGAAGAGAAGTGAAGCACTAATGCTCATCAACCATTGGATATTTACAATCAACGTTCAAGATGAGATCACAAGAACAGAGCGGACTTTATTATTGCATCGAAGGAAAGCAGTGGGAACAAAGAACCTCGACTCCAAGCCTAAGCGATTGCGATAATGCGATGAAGCGTGGACCATTGGATCACATAGTTGATCAACGGTGAAGATCTAATCTTCGATCGCATATCGGGTAAGTTAAGTGACAAAGGTAATGGAATGCCGACATGCGAAGTTGCGACGGGCTGATTAAGCAATAACTGATAGCAATAGATCAGAGATCGGAGATTGGGATGCAAAGGAGCAGTGCATGGAAAGGCTTCACAAAGTGGACCCGACAAAGTTATAGATGCGGGTTTATAATATTTGAGTTTACGAACCCAACATTATCGCAAATCGGAAGTGGAAGGGTTCATGAATAGTATGACCATGAAGGAGTGATTGTGATTAGCGATAAAGCTAAGCCTTGGAAGCTATGCAAAGGCTTTGGAAAAGGTGGAAAAGGTGAGTTCACATATGTTTATGTGTATTCTTTTATAAATGGATTAAAGCACAATAGAGGGTTTTGTTGTTAAGTCCGGGATAATCAAAGCTATAGTGTGGGAATTGGTTATATGCATGGCATAAGGATTAACAAAGGCTTATAAGGGTGAATGAGTCCCGATATCAAAGTTAAAGAAGGTTATGTTGAGTTATAAGTCCCGATAGAAAGGAAATGAAGGGTTAGATTATAATTGGGGCTTAATAAAGCATTCCGCATAGGGATTTATGAAATGGGCCTTAAATCATTAAGTATCGAAGATTTAACTCTTTAGAGAGTTAAAAAATTCCTCGGCATAATAGAATTTGTGCATGATTTGTGTACACTGTGTGTATTCCCCCGTTTCTTGAGTCAAACAACTATATAAATATTATCAAACACATTTAAGTTATTAATAACTATATAGGATTATTAATAACTATATAAATATTAACAACCAGATTATATATATATTATATTAATAATATAACCCTCCTAATATATTTAATTAATAATAAGAATACACAAGGAAACATAAACATGACTATGAATTGATATTATAACCAAGTTAATAATAAACCAAATAATAACTAAAACCCAAAGGTGATTTATGACTGAAGAAATAATGTTAAACCCCAAGGATTAATATTATAACCAAATGGTAAACCCTAAATAAAATAGGAAGAAAAAGAATAAACATGTTTATTTTTCAATGGTTGAGAGAATCCGTGTCACAATATGTGACATTCAAACTATGTTGGCCATGGCTTGCCTATGATTAACAATGATTGAACCAATGATGATATTATAAACCAAGGGAATAATAAACCCAAGGCATTGATATTATAAGACCCCAAGAATAATATAAGTAAGTATTAATACGAAAACCCAAGGGAATAATTAAACGCATGGGCAGTAATATTATCACCCAACCCATTGTTAAACACCAGATATAAATCACAAACACTAAAATAAAACATGGGTTATTTTCATGGTGAGTCATCTTTGTCAAAATGTGACATCAACCAAAGGGACTAATATTAATAAAACCAACATTAAGTAAACCCCAAATATAAAATACTACAGAAACTAAAATAAACATGGTTTATTTGACAGTGAGATTAATTCTTTGTCCAGTGCGACATTCAACCATGGTTGACGAGTTTGGCGAGATTGACATGTTTACCATGATTTATATTATCAACCAAAGGGAATAATAAACCCAAGGGATAAATACTAAAACCCAAGGGATTATGAAGCCAAGGGAATAATATTAAACCCATGGGACTAATATTATAAACTTCACATTGAGTAAAGGCAAATATCAATACTACAAACACTAAAATATACATAGTTTATTTTGATGGTGAGACAATCCTTGTCACAATGTGACATTCAAACATGGTTCAACATATTTGGCTATGATCTATATTATAAACCTAAGGGAATAAAGAAACCTAAATTTTGATATTATAAACCCAAATGAATAATAAACCGAAAGGAGTAATACTAAAACCCCAAGGGAATATGAACCCAAGGGAACAATATTAAGCCCAAGGGACTAATATTAGAAACCCAATATTTGTAAACACAAATATAAATATTGCAAACACTAAAATAAACATGTTTTATTTTCATGGTGAGACAATATTTGTCAAAATGTGACATTCAAGCATGGGACTAATATTATAAACCCAACATTGGTAAACCCAAATATAAAGACCACAAACACTAAAATAAACATGGCTTATTTTGATGGTGAGACAATTCTTGTCACAATGCGACATTCAACCATGATTGACCATTTTTGGCTATGATTGACAATTGTTTACAATGATTGATATTATAAAAAACCAAAGGGAATAATAAACCCAAGGGATTGATATTATCAACCCAAATGAACAATAAACCCAAGGGCCTGATACGATAGACCCAACAATTGTAAACCCAAATGTAAATATTACGAAGACCAAAATAAACATGATTTATTTTCATGGTGAGACAATATTTGTCAAAATGGGACATTCAAGCATAGGACTAATATGGTAAATCCAAATATAAATATGACAAACACTAAAATAAACATGGTTTATTTTCATGGTTAGATAATCTTTGTCAAAATGGGACATTCAACCATGGGACTAATATTATAAACCCAAATTTGGTAAACCCAAATATAAATACTACAAACACTAAGTTAAACATGATTTATTTTGATGATGAGACAATCCTTGTCACAATGCGAGAATCAACCATGGTTGACCATGATTGATATTAAAAACCTAAGGGAATAATAAACCCAAGGGATTGATATTATAAACCCAAAGGAATAATAAAACTAAGTGATTAATGCTAAAACCACAAGGGATTATGAACCGAAGGGAATAATATTAAACCCATGGGACTAATATTATAAACCCAATGTTGATAAACCCAAATATAAATACTACGAACACTAAAATAAACATGGTTTATTTTGATGGTGAGACAATCCTTGTCACAATGCAACATTCAAACATGGTTGACCATGGTTGGCTATGATTGACAAAGGTTGACCATGATTGATATTATAAACCTAAGAGAATAGTAAACCCAACTTATTTACATTATAAACCCAAATGAATAATAAACCCAAGGGATTAATACTAAAACCCCAAGGGATTATGAAGCCAAGGGAATAATATTAAGCCCAAGGGATTAATACTAAAACCCCAAGGGATTATGAACCCAAGGGAATAATATTAAGCCCGAGGGACTAATATTATAAACCCAACATTTGTAAACCCAAATATAAATATTACAAAGACTAAAATAAACATGATTTATTCATGGTGAGACGATCCTTGTGACAATGTGACATTCAACCATGGTTGACCATGATTGATATTATAAACATTAGGTAATAATAAACCCGAGGGATTGATATTATAAACCTAGGGGATTGATACTAAAACTCCAAGGGATTATGAACCAAAGGGAATAATATTAAACCCAAGGGACTAATATTGTAAACCCAACATTTGCAAACCCAAATATAAATATTACAAACACTAAAATAAACATCATTTATTTTCATGGTTAGAAAATCCTTGTGACAATGTGACATTCAAGCATGGTTGACTATGGTTGGCTATGATTGACAATGGTTTACCATGATCGATATTACAAACCTAAGGAAATAATAAACCCAATGGATTAATATGAAAAACCGAAAGGGATAATAAAACAAAGGGATTAGTACTAAAACCCCAAGGGGTTATGAACCCAAGGGAATAATATTAAACCCAAGGGACTAACATTATAAACCCAACATATATAAAACTTAAGACAAATATTATAAACATTGAAATAAACATGATGGACCATCATTGATTTTCATATTGAGACAATCCTTATGACAATTCCATGTTGGACCACAGTTGACATCATAATAAACCATGTTTGACTCAGAAATAATAAACCCAAGCGATTGATATTATAAACCCAAGGGATTATGAACCGAAGGGAATACTATTAAACAAAAGGAACTTATAATATAAACCCAAGGTAATAATAAACCAAAGGGATTGATATAATAAACCCCAAGGAATAATAAACCCAAGGGATTATTATTTATTTTCATGGTGAGACAATCCTTGTCACAATGTGACATTCAAGCATGGTTGGCTATGATTGAAAATGGCTTACCATGATCGATATTATAAACCTAAGGGAATTATTAACCCAAGGGATTAATATGAGAAACCCAAAGGAATGACAAAACGAAGGGATTGATACTAAGACCCCAAGGGATTATGAACCCAAGGGAATAATATTAAATCCAAGGGACTAATATTACAAACATTAAAATAAACATGATTGATCATCATTGATTTACATTTGAGACAATTCCTATCACAATTCCATGTTGGGCCATGGTCGGCGTTATAATAAACCATGTTTGACTCAGGAATAATAAACCCAAGCGATTGATATTATAAACCCAAGGGATTAATACTAAAACCCCAAGGGATTATGAACCTAAGGAAATATTATTAAACAAAAGGGCTAATAATATAAACCCAAGGGAATAATGAACCCAAGGGATTGATATAATAAACCCAAAGGAATAATAAACCGAAGGGATTGAAACTAAAACCTCAAGGGATTATGAACCCAAGGAATTATTAGTATTAAAAAGTTGAAGAACAAAGAAAATGAGTAATTTGATATTATAAGCCATTGCGAATTAATAAACCCAAGGGACAAATATTAGAAACCAAAGGGATAAAAAATGGCAAGGGATTAATAGGAATTAATTTTTTAAACCCAATGGATTGATCAACCCATGTGACTATGAATATTATAAACCTAATCGATCAATAAACCCTAGGGATTGTTAATATTATGAAAGAAGCACGTCAATAAATTGAAGGAATAAATATTGTAAATGTAAGGGATTAATATTAAACCTTAGGACTATTATTTGAACCTTAATATTGTGGATTAATAAAACAAAAGGAATAAATGATAAACCGAAGGAATTATTAATTTTACAAACTTAAAGAACAAATAAACCTAATCATTTAATATTATAAACCCAAGGAAATAGTAAACCGAACCTAAGCCCTAAATCCATGGCATCAATATATAAAATAAATAATGCTTTAACACAAAAAAATAATAAAAAACATAAACCAAAACCAATATAAGAACCACATTGTAAACTGTAAAGCACTAAAACATGATAAATCATCATTACAATAATAATAACACATTTATATCACTACATTATAAATAATAAATAGAATTTAAGCCATAAATACATTGATATCAATACATGAATGTATTAATAGTACAAATCTCAAGAATATTGATATAAACACCTAAAACATGAAATCCCAACAATAATATTATAAATGTAAACAATATTTTCATTTATGAAAGACGTGAACAAAGTGAAGGGATCTACACAAAATACCACAACAATTAGAAATGCAAGAGAAAGTTATAAAATAGTAACACTCTCATTGGAGCAAAGCAACATAAATGAAAAAAACACATCTAAATTGCACACATTGGATTTAAAGAAGAACAATATAATATGACATTTTAAGACCAAAGACATACACTTTTGTACATAAAAACCACATTAGTGTTTAAAATAATCAATTTAACCAACATTGCAACCACAAAAAGAACATTGAGTCTTAACATATATTTTTTGTTTTCTTTACATCAAATAATTCAACTACAAAATTGAAGTTCAAACAATGTTTCAAAAGTCATCTATGGAGTGGCCTCTTCCAAAACACAACCAGACCAATGACAAAAGTAACACCAATTCAAATCAATAGGATAATGATAATGATACTTAACACTTTCCAACCAATTCCTTCTTGTTCTCCTCCCAGACTCCATCTGGTGCACATGTTTCAAGTATTTTACGTGTGTTTTTGTTTGATCTAGCTCACGAATATGATCATCAAGAAATGCAGGGTGGAACCCATGTTTTCTATCAAACTTGTTATGAAGATAGGAAATAAAGCTTATAGCTCCAGCAATATCTCGTATTGTTTTGGAATAATATATGACATCGTTATTGTCCATATCTGCATTTTAAAGACATAAAAACAAAAGCAAAATCAATAAAGACATGCACAAATAAATAAGCATATATATATATATATATATATATATATATATATATATATATAATATAGTATATATATATATATAATATAAATATAACACCCCATTTTTGTTTATGTTAAAAAAATTAATGTTATAGTGTTACATGAAAAAAAAATCTAGTGTTACATGAACCAAACGATATAGAAATTTCTATAAATATAAGCCTCATTTCAAAATGCAATAGAAAAAATTGTAGAAATAGAATAAAACCATGGCCAAGATTCAAAAAATGAATATTGGCAATTGATGCAGGAGCATCCAACACCCTTAGACAAAGGGAGGAGTCCAAAGCAGAGCGAAGAAAGCAGATGTGGACCTGGGAGCAAAACAGGAAAAAGTCCGTTTTAAAATAAATTTCAAGATGGAAAAAGATGGATAAAAGTCCTGAGGAGACTTATCAATATATATTCTGCCATATGTATGTATGCATGTACCGAGAGCTTTAGGGCTTTTGTAAGAGGAAATCATGGAGAAATTGATCGGATCCTTCCGTGATCCGATCCAACATTCCTTATATATATGAACTTGAGTGTTCAACAGACGGATATGGGGAGTGACATAGAATAGAACTCATGTAACAGAGAATGATTAAAAATGTAGTCAAATGAGAACTCTTACTAAGGCTGCAATGCCTTAGTTCTGTAATCTTATACATATAATGAGTAGATTGTGTATTTGTGGATTTCGTGTGTCTATGTTTTAGTCTTTGAGTTATTTGTATATTTATTCATCGAATGACTTAAATTCTGTTGGTAGGAAATGTTGATCGACCATCGATCAATTAAGGATTGATGGCGATCCATTAGTAAACGAGTTAACTATGTGTTGTGTGTCTAAAGTGGAATATGGTAGAAACTATGGTTTTAATGTAGAATTCCATCAATAACAAGAAGAACTAAGTCCAAGAGGAAATGAAGAATTTATGAACAGGATCCATTAGATCTATTAGATCAACGACCTGCATCAACTTGCAGAGGAGCGGAGAGCTCATATCACATCGGTAGAACCCATTGGAACAAGAACTAGAATGAGCTTTGTAATAGAGAAATAGAAAAATGCGATTAAATCACAACCGTCGGATCAAAAGTCAGATCGACGGTCCCAATGGGATCACAAATCACAATCGGAGAGTTGAAGTGCTAGCAAATAGTGTAATGGAATGTTGATGGCTGATATGCGATGATTAGTGATTGGGCCGATAGGAGATCATAGATCGAAGTTGTCAATAGTTTAAAGCCACTGATAGTGCACTGTGGTTTATATGTTTATAAAGGGGCTGATAATGTATTTTGATGTGTTAACGCATCAATGTGATATAAACAACGTCGATAGTTCTCAGGCTTCGATAATGTTAAATGGTTCATGAACATAAAGGCTTAAAATCGTGCAAACACTTCTGATAGGTTTTGTGGCCCATAACCCACAGGCCTCATGATCATTTTTTTTAAGGAAAGGGATTTTAGTTTACCCCCAATTTCTCATTTTCATCATTTGGTATCAGAGCAGATGAAGATTCTGCGTGCAAAAGAAGATTAAAGGATTCCAAAGAGAAAGAGGTACAATTGTTTAAATCTTGAGAGTTTGTGGTCTTACTGTCGTGCAGATATCAGCAACAGAAGCTGAGACGACTTGCAACAAACCTAGAGCATGAGGTGCTCATATGGTTCCAAAGGGGAGAACCTGAAGGATGCCAAAAGAACAAGTGAGGAGGGCTTGGTGAGATATCATGTAGTAGATGAAGACTATTACTACAGAGGTTGGTTGCAGCTCACAAAGATCATGAAAATAGTTCCATTGAAGAAGGAAATGGGTAGAATTGCTAAGGACAAGGAGAAGCATATGACTAGGAGGTCATAAATTTTTGTGCCTCAGGAGTCTGATTGAGGAGCATCCAATAGCCTTAGACAAAAGGAGGAATCCAAAGTGAATGTGGATCCGGGAGCAAAATAGGAAAAAAACTGTTTTAAAACAGATTTAAAGATGGAAAAAGATGGATAAAAGTCCCGAGGAGACTTATCAATATATATTTTGCCATATGTATGCATGCATGTACTGAGAGCTTTAGGGCTTTTGTAAGAGGAAATCATGGAGAAATTGATTGGATCCTTCCATGATTTGATCCAACATTCCTTATATATATGAACCTACGCATTCAACAGAGGGATATAGGGAGTGATATAGAATAGAACTCATGTAACAGAGAATGATTAAAAATGTAGTCAAATGAGAACTCATACTAAGGTTGCGATGCCTTAGTTATGCAATCTTATACATATAATGAGTAGATTATGTATTTCTGGATTTCATGTGTCTGTGTTATAGCCTTTGAGTTATCTATATACTTATTCGTCGAATGACTTAAATCCTGTTGGTAGGAAATGTTGATCGACCATCGATCACTTAAGGATCGATGGCGATCCATTGGTAAACAAGTTAACTGCGTGTCGTGTATCTAAAGTGGAATATGGCAGAAACTATGGCTTTAACGTAGAATTCCATCAATAACAAGAAGAACTAAGTCCAAGAGGAAATGAAGAATTGATGCACATGATCCGTTAGATCTCTTAGATCAACAGCTTGGATCAACTTGTAGAGGAGCTGACAGCTCATATCGCATCGATAAAACCCACTGGAACAAGAACTAGAATGAGCTTTGTAATAGAGCAATAGTGAAATGCGATTAAATTGCTACCGTTGGATCAAAAGTTAGATTGACGGTCCCAATGGGATTGCAAATCGCAATCAGAGAGTTGAAGGGCTAGCAAACGATGTAATGGAATTCTGATGGCCGATATGCGATGGTCGGCGATCGGGCTGATCAGAGATCAGAGATCGGAGTTGTCGATAGTTTAAAACTGTCGATAGTGCACTGTGGTTTATATGTTTCTAAAGGGGCCAATAACGTATTTTGGTGCATTAACTTATCAATGCGATATAAGTAGCGTCGATAGATCTTAGGCTCCGATAATGTTAAATGGTCCATGATCATAAAGGCTTAAAGCCTTGCAAATGCTTCCGATAGGCTTTGTGGGCCATAAACCACAGGCCTCAAGATCATTTTTTTTAAGGAAATGGATTTTGGTTTACCCCCAATTTCTCATTTCCATTAACCATGGTGATGGCCAATATTCAAGACCTCCATTTTTTCATTTCATGATGTAATATGAATCCACAATATTAATATCAATATGAACTATTTATAGAAATGATTTGGAATGACTGGTTCATATCACTCATTATTTATGTTTGAATGGTATGTTGCAAAGAAAAGAACAATAAGTGCTTAAAAAAATAAATAAGTAAAATGAACAACATGAAAAACTATGTAAACAACTTTCTAAAATATTCCTATGAATATGATGAATTTATTAATCTAATAAATATATGAAAATGATTATTATATTAAAAGTAAATCAAGAGAATAATAAAATCAATTCAAAAAACATACTATAAAGAAGGTCACAATATTATTAGTTGTATTTCATAGTGATATGGACTTCAATCACTCCTCTTCCTTCTTCCTAATTGTAATATATGCGCTATCTTTCATCTTGGCATAACGTTGCAAAGAAAAAGACAATGCAATGCGTAAACCATCTATTGATTTCACTATTGATATGGCTGTGAAGGTAAGGCCTTGTTGCTCTTTATTCTCGATATCAACTGACGCTCATTCTAAAGTCAATCCCTGTGACTTGTGGATTGTAAGAGCCCATGCCATCTTCAAAGGAATTTGTTTTTGATTTCCTCTTATCACTGGGTGATAGGGACAATGTTTGGATTTCTTGCATCAAATGGAACACTAACATACTTATCAAAAACAACAATTGTGAACATTGGAAGTTGAGGTGGGTTAGAGGTAGGTGGATAGAATATATCCTTAACAAAACCAGGTGCACCATTCACCAAGCCAGCTTCAACCCATAAATTACATGTCAACATAACACATTGACCACGACACAACAAAACTTCACGGTCCAATTGATCATCATCAACACCACCAATTTCTGAACGCCTTGAATGCCCAACAACACATCGTGAAATTGGAGAATTTAATGAATTTAACATATGCCTATTATGGTAGGAGACCAAATTATTTGTTGGAAACATGTTAACTATTGCATTAAATAAATCTCTTTCTCTAGGATGCAACCTCATATCAACTCGTGACATAAGAAGCTCCCAATCTTCAAGAACAATTTCTACATTTCTTATGTCATTGAGGACTCTAAGAAAGAAAGATTGTTTCTCATTATTCCCTTGTTGGCAAAATATTGTGTCAAGAGTGGCAACAATGTTGAATTTGTTCCACAATAATTTCCTTGTTGTATTACCTGCTTACAAAGGCTTATTTTTGACAGGAGGCAGTTGGCCAAGGTCACCCACAAGGATGATGGTTCTGCCACCAAAAGGACAATTCTTTTTCTTTGGAAATGCTTCTCGTAATGGAGCATCTATTTTCATAAACAACCTTGATACTAGAAATCTCATTTCATTAATCAATATATATCTAACATGTTGTCTAGTCAATTTAGTGTTTTAAATTTCTCTACATAAATTATCAATCCGGGTATCACAAACCGATGAAGTGTGGTTCACTATATGTGTTTAGTTAACCTTTCTCTTACTTTGTTGTTTTATAGTTTATGTTGTTTTTGGAGGTTTTGTTTCTTATGCTTAAGGAAATTAATCTAAGAAAGAAAAGTTATGCTTCTAGGTGAAAATCTGTAAATCTTAATGGTCAACTAAATCTAATGACTTTCAATTTTAAAATCTAATTTCTAAAGAAAGGAGAAAAGGAAATGAACATTAGATAAAAAAAAATCAAAACTTTCAATAGTTAGATTAATCTAAGCCGGTAAAATATCTATGAAATGAAAGAAAAAATGGTAACAGCTAAATGAAGTGTTTAATTATTCCACTATACAATTTTGGGATAACTACCTCCTTGAGATAGCATTTGGAAGGATCCAATACTCCATTGTTCTAAAACTGAAGATGAAATTGCAATGAACTTAAATGAAAGACTAAGACTGAAAGTGAAATTGCAACTAATCTACTATAACAACTAAATGTAGTGTTTTGTCACTTTTCTATACAATTTTGGGAGAACTACCTCCTTGTGATAGCATTTTGAGGGATCCAATACTTCATTGTTCTAAGAAAAAGTAAATATAAAAATGCAGAGAAAGACTCATTCATAAATGAAATACTTCGCCACTTAGTGAACCAAGGGCTTTCGAAAATATTCACTTACAACATGAGCTATTAAACTATGGAAAGCAAATACAAAACATGTAAAGTAAAACTAATCTATTGTGTGCTCTAATGCTCCAATCACCAATTGGGAAATACTTTCTTATACTATTTTGCTAAGCATAGATTACACAGTTAGATAAATCTACAATCAACCGGTTGAACACACTTTCATGAATTAAACTTGCATGAATGGAAAATCTAAACTATTAAACTTGAAAACAATAAAATGACATACTTGAATGAAATCAAAGCAAAACTACAAAATAAAATCTAATATACCTTACATTCTAATATGCTCCATGACATCTACTTCACATCTCCTTCCATGTTGAGAACATCAAAGCTTTATTCAAATTCTTCAAAATTACAAAAATTTATAAAGCTCTCCAAAGCTTTCCAAAAATTTTCCAAAACTAAAAAGCTACCAAATGAAAGAGAGAGATCTCCTATTTATACAAAAAGATGAGAACTCATCTCATTAATGAGAGTCCATGAATCTCTCCCTATTCCTCTATAGTTCTAATCAAAATAGGAAATGATAAGACACGTCTTCTTAGAGTTTCAATACAAATAGGAAATGTGACACATATCCGCATGATCCCCATGATCCTCTCTACTCAAATTCATATTTGGCCATAGGATGCCACATAAAGGTCTTCTATAATCTTCTTTTTGACCTACACATGTCAACAATCTCATCCCACTTGTTAGGTATAAGCATATGCACATTTTTGTTTTCTAATTTTTAATCACAAATTCATTTAAAAATGCTAAGAATTAATAAAGTTTGGAAAAACATAAATGCGACCAAATGATAATGAAAGTGAGATGAATGTAGTGACATGGTAGTGAAATGAAGGTGAAATGGAGGTGGTATAATGGACATAATAGTGAAAGTGTAATGGAAATGAATGACAATTTCAAGACCCAACATACCCTCCAACCAAAGCTATTACATGTCCTCATGCAATATATATTACATTAGTTCTTTTGATCCTTGAGCTTTGGCTTAACTTTGCATGATATCATTTGATAAATTCATACTTCTGCAAAGTGTTTTGTTTGAATTGCAACATGGTTGGTTCTTTTGTTACAACCATATTTTGTTGTTGCATTCAATTTTGATCTTTGAACTTTGCATAATGATAATTTGATTATTGTTGCAAAGTATATCTTTATTGGATTGCAAGATGGTTGGTTTTTGTGTGACAAACATGATTGTGTTTGTATCCAATTATCCTTTAAGCACTTTTGAAAAGCCATTGTATGCTCATAATAATAATGTAATAGTTAATATATTTTGGAAGTATGTGGGCTTCTGAATATGATATGAACATGGAAAGTTATGAATATGAATGTATTCCCCCCATCTCCCCCCTCCACCCAACTGATGGTATTAGCAATTTTATGAAATGAGGAAGAGAAATGTTTTTCCAACCATTATCATTCTAGCTTTTTATGGAATTCTATGGTAAAAAGTTAGAAAATGACGTACCTTAACTTACCCTTTGGAAATGGATGAGTTGTATGTGTGGTGGCTACAAAATTTTGATCATAATATTCTTCAAGTGGCTGGCCAAAAAGAGTCATGGATAAAAGAGTCAAGATCACTTTTTATTGCTTCTACTAAAACTTGTTGAATCTACTGCTAAAAAGTGCTGATCTATTTTATACCTGCTTCAAAATGTTGAAAATAATAGCCTTCATGTCTTCAAAACTCATTGGCACAATTCCTACTATGTGAGGAGATGTTTTGATGTCGAGCATAGCAGGAAATTGTTGACCTAGTGGCCATTAATAGATGCCACTAGTCAACATGAGAACTCTCACCATTAATGACAATGAGAGTTAAGATGCCCAAACATATCTTGCTAGGTACGAATAAATTTGCCGATGTCGAGTCACCTATAAGATCCAATGAATAAGGGACATTAATGTATTCCCATTGTTTGTCGGCATGAGGACTTGGTATTAAGGCATGCAAGCCTTAAGGTGTTTTTGCAAGGAATTTAGATTCAAAGAACTATGGACTCAATAATTCGCATTGAAGCAGGGTTTATTGGTGAAATGAAAATGATAGGAAAGGGAAAATGAAAATGGAAGATGACAATGGAAAGTAGTAATGGCAATGGGCAATAAGCATGTGACTGAGCCTCTTGCTTTTATTTGTGGGTTAGGAGTGGACAAAAAGAAATGGAAAGTATATGTGAATGTACATGGAAAATATGAAGGGAAATGAGGTGAATGGTTTATTATGAAGCATGGATGTAATGGAGACAATAATATCTGAATGTTTTTTTAAGTTTTTGGATCTGATTTTGCATTAGAATGTTTCTTATTTTTTGTTGATCATCCTCTTGTGAAACAAATTGGTCTCTTAAGAGAGACACTATTCACTTGTAGTCATTTGTCCTTCCTCCTAGAACCTGCAAAAGAACTAATACTTCTTCTGCAATGGAATATAAGATTATCAAAGGAGAGAGGTGATAAATCTCTTTCTAGTTATGATATTTACACACAAAATTAAGAATTCGTATTAATGAAACAAGTTCACAAAGGAAAACCAAAAGAATTTATACCTGCTTTAGAATTAGTGCCTCAAGTTAATTGTTGTATCTTTTCAGCAATTTATTTCATTATTTACTGTTTCAAACACTGATGATGGATTTTTCATTGTGTAGATCTCATTTATATCTTTCCAATGGCACTTGAATCATCGAAATCTGATTTGAGAAAGTTAGGTTGAATTTGAACAGTGAGGTTTTTCAATTGCAAAATTGATGTTTAGCTGCGGAATGGCTTTCGCTGCGAAACGACTTTAGCTGCGGAATAGGGCCCAGTTCCTGTAGCTAAAAATCTTGAACAGAAAGTTAGCCATTAATTTTTCATAATCAGTCCAAAATTAATCAATACCTTTCAGAAAAATGAGCAAATAACCTACTTATTTCATTGATTCAATATATATATATATATATATATATATATATATAATATATATATATATAGTATATATATATATATATATATATATTATTTATTTATTTATTTTTTCTTGGTTGCTTGAAAACATAAACCTTATTGAATTCTATTTGTGCAGGTGGCAGATGAAGTCCGTGACCTCAAGAAACCGCTTCGGATCCTTATCTCTGAGAAACATGTACAGAACAACGTCCTGTTTGCCATAGGTTTCTTTGTTTGACTTTCCTTTGATCAGGGTCTTCTTCATCGATCTAGGCCAAATGGATAGGATATAATCCATGCTCTGATGTTTTCCAAGCTACCCATATGGTCCTTTTCCTCTCTTGACACATGTAGCCTACAAAAGCGTGGAAATGGCTGCGGAACAGGGCTGCGTTCCGTAGCTAAAAGATAGCCAATCATCAATTTTCTAATTTAAGTTATTGGAGAAGATATTTTATGTAGCCAAATACCAGGGAGAAAAGTCAAAGATTGAAGCTGGTACACAGGACCAATTATTCATGAGCTTCTCCGATATTTTTCAAAAATTGTCTTTACTATTTACGTGGAGAAAACTCTGTAAACGGTGGTATATGGAAATAAAAACAGTTACAAAGTCAGAAATGAAATGTCAGGGTATGTGGAAAGAAACTGATGGATATGGGAATGAAGCGTAGAGAGTATATGAAGCAAAAGAGTAGTGCGGAGGTTGTAAGGAATGGAGGTGCTATATACACAGACTGTATGAAGATAGAGTGTTGCTTATACGCAGAGAGAACTGAAAACTGAATGATCAATCTAAGTGCTCGTATACATAGGAAGGATGCAGAGGTAAAAATGAAAAAATCAGTATATTAAAGGAACAATAGGGATGTAAAAGAGCCATATCCAACTCGTTCAAGTTATAGAATTAGCCGTTAAATAGATCAGTTTGGAAGAGTCGTATTCAATTGGGATACATCATGTAATCAACTGTTAAACTGAAGTAACAGTGAATTACGAGTTATTAAAGACAGGAGGCATGTAATTAGAATTGAATGCCACCACACAGTAAGTTCCCAAATTGGATTTGGCCTCTCCAAGCACGCCGAGTTAAAACAATAGACTGTTCATAAATTAAAATCTGTTTTTCTTCACGCGGCATGCAAAAAGAGGCTTCAAAGAACTGAGAAATTATCTCAAAATGGCGTGAATTTCTTAAAACCATTTTTGGTTATCTAATTGACCCCGTCCCCGAAGAAACCCATGTCTTAGTTTTTCCTATTTCGTTTTCATTTCGCCGGATCGTGCAGTTAAAGTTTGATGTTTTTCAGGTCTGCATTTTTGTCAATTACATCCTCTGTAAAATCGATTTCAAAAAAAAAAATGTTTTTAGATGCAATCACAGCGTAGACAATGGCACCAGGAATGATCCAGCCAATCTCAGGAAATTCTTGCAGAGATTTTACAGCTTCGATAACTCTCGCAAAGGCCTTAGAGAGTCCTCTGGATGGTCGTTTGAAGCCCGGTTAAACTCATGTTTTGAAGTAGGCTTTGATATCAACTGTGGTCACTGATAATACATAGTGGATAAAACAGAGCCAGCAAACAAATCATGGCACTTGATATAAATTCTTTGCTGGTAAATGACACTTTGAAATTTGTTAAAATTCCACCGCACAAATGAATCTTGTCTTGCTTACACAGAAAATTGGATTTGTCCCTCACCATTCTTATTTACAAATCAACATTTTCCTATTAAACTAAAGCTTAGATGATTTGCACAATTAGATTTTTTCATTGACAGGTTTTTATGAAGTTTAATCACAACAACGGATTGGAATCTGATGGCTCCCAATTTCAGGCAGCAAAGGCTTCGAAGTAAATGTGCTAAAATAGGACTTTGACTGAGATCTTACATTGGTTTTTTTATCGATCTGGGCTGGGTGACTAGGATGGGATCCATGTTGGGACGATTCCAGAGATGCCCATGTGGTCAGTTTCTTCATTGGGCACTTGTAACCTGCTAAACCTTGTTGATAGTTGCGGAACACACAGTTAGCTGCAGACACAGTGTTTTCAGGGTCACTTCAAATCATAACCAGTCAAGCTTGGACAGCTGAACCTATCAAAGCAATTGGATTTTTATTGTTTTTTTTTCTTTTTTATTGAATCAAATGAAATATCTTTTTTTTTAACATAACAATTCTTTTTATGATCCTCCAGATCACACAAAGTGAAGGAGGAGAGCATACTCAAGTTTTTTTTTTTTTTTAGATGTAAGAAATAAGCTCTCCTAATTACATTTCCCCTGTAACGACGCCAAAATGTCAATTCAATTTAGTGTTCTAAATTGCTCTACATAAATTATCAATCCGGGTATCGTAAACTGATGAAGTGTGGTGCACTATATGTGCTTAGTTAACCTTTCTCTTACTTTGTTGTTTTATAGTTTATGTTGTTTCTGGGGGTTTTGTTTCTTATGCTTAAGGAAATTAATCTAAGAAAGAAAAGTTATGCTTCTAGGTGAAAATATCTAAATGTTAATGGTCAACTAAATCTAATGACTTTCAATGTTAAAATCTAATTTCTAAAGAAAAGAGAAAATGAAATGAACATTAGATAAAAGCAAATCAAAACTTTGAACAATTAGATTAATCTAAGCCGGCAAAATATCTATGAAATGAAAGCAAAAATGGTAACAACTAACTGAAGTGTTATATCATTCGACTATACAATTTTGGGGGAACTACCTCCTTGTGATAGCATTTGGAAGGATCTAATACTCCATTGTTCTAAAACTGAAAATGAAATTCCTCCTTGTGATATAATTGGGAAAGATCTAATACTCCATTGTTCTAACACTGAAAATGAAATTGCAATGAACTTAAATGAAAGACTAAGACTGAAAGTGAAATTGCAACTAATCTACTATAATAGCTAAATGAAGTGTTTTATCACTTTGCTACACAAGTTTGGAAGAACTACCTCCTTGTGATAGCATTTTGAGGGATCCAATACTTCATTGTTCTAAGAAAAAGTAAACATAAAAATGCAGAGAAAGATTCATTCATAAATGAAATACTTCAGCACTTAGTGAACCAAGGGCTTTTGGAAATATTCACTTACAACATGAGCTATTAAACTATGGAAAGCAAATACAAAACATGTAAAGGAAAACTAATCTACTGTGTGCTCTAATGCTCCAAGCACCAATTGGAAAATACTTTCTTGGACTATTTTGCTAAGCATAGATTACACAGTTAGATAAATCTACAATCAACCAATCGAACACACTTGCATGAATGGAAAATATAAACTATTAAACTTGTAAACAATAAAATGACATACTTGAATGAAATCAAAGCAAAACTACAAAATAAAATCTAATCTAGCTTACATTCTAATATGCTCGATGACATCTACTTCACATCTCCTTCCATGTTGAGAACATCAAAGCTTTATTCAAATTCTTCAAAATTACGAAAGTTTACAAAGCTCTCCAAAACTGAAAAGCTACCAAATGAAGGAGAGAGATCTCCTATTTATAAAAAAAGATGACAAGTCATCTCATTAATGAGAGTCCATGAATCTCTCCCTATACCTCTATAGTTATAATCAAAATATGAAATGATAAGGAACATGTCTTCTTAGAGTTTCAATACAAATAGGAAATGTGACACATATCCTCATGATCCCCATGATCCTCTCCACTAAAATTCGAATTTGGCCTTAGGATGCCACATAAAGGTCTTCTAGAAGCTTCCTTTTGACCTACACATGTCAACAATCTCATCCCACTTGTTAGGCATAAGCATATGCACATTATTTTCTAATTTTTAACCACAAATTCACTTAAAAATGCTAAGAATTAATAAAGTTTGAAAAAACATACATGTGACCCAATGATAATGAAAGTGAGATGAATGTAGTGACATGGTAGTGAAATGAAGGTGAAATGGAGGTGATATAATGGACATAATAGTGAAAGTGTAATGGAAATTAATGACAATTTCAAGACCCAACACATGTCACATTTCTTCTTGGAATATTGCAAGTGACTACCCTTGTAGTGCCTGGATATCTTTAATTGGAATTTTTAGAGTTGAGTGTATTATTTTTGCATGTATATTGTTATACGGGAATAGTTTCCACACGGATGCTGCTATTCCCACTAAGATGGGTGGCTATCTTAGAAACAAACAATCAAAGTCTACTATTGATTCCTTTTATGAAAATAGATAAGAGGAGAACCAAGAGGGCCAACCTGAGTCTTGCGCTCGATTCCCTCTCCTTCTTGATAGAGTTTTGCCGCTCGCTCTTTGTCTGCTCAGCTTCAAAAGGACCTGTAGAATCACATCAACATACTACTATGCAAGAAACTAAGATCTAAGTTCATAAATAATGCAGGATTAGATGTGCATTAACCATATACAAGCATATATAAACAAGTACACAAGAATATGGAAGGAAACAAGAATAGATTTGTTCATATAAAAAGTAGCAAGAGGATTACAGCCATCAACAGCTCTGATCCAGCATCATCCTCCAGCGAAGAAGCCCTTCTTCAACTCAAGCAAAGCAAAATCACCCAACACTGTGAATGTACACCAGAATACCAACAACACTTCTCTATAAGTTACAAAATTCCAACCTCAGGATATCTGTGAAGAGGGATCCATATATAGATGATTACAGAGAGGTGAGTCATCTTTTGGGATCTTGATTAGTGTCATTTCTCTGATAGTTCCTGCTTCCACTTGGAGAATGAAGATCTCTTACTCATCCCTGGTCGAAAATGGAGTGGCAAGTGTTAGAGGGGATGCTTTTGGAAGATTCCATGATCTTCCACCTCGCATTTTGTCCCTGCCATTTGTCCATTCCCGACCATCGCACCCTACAGAGGAGAAAAACAGTATGCATCACAACCTGTACATTGGGAAGGTGATATGCATCGCATCCTCTGCATGGAGCTTTCAGTATGGTCCATTTTTGACCATTTATGAGCAGTTTTCAGTGGAGAACTTCTGGGAGATGATGTAATCAATTGACCTTGTTCCTTTGGGCAGTGAAGCAACCCCTTTAGGGACTTAAGAGCCCTCAGTTTATGGACATTTGTGATTGGAGTTGAAGTGCCCAAAAATGTCTATAACAGTTGCCCCCTAAAGCATGAGGTCGTTAATCGTTTTTGATGTCAGGTGAAATGATTTACTATGAGGATCTGAAGTTTTTCTGAGCTGGGAGGCAACCTGTAATAAGATACAATACAATACATTATTTGAAAGCATTTTTTCATGATCTGGCTGAGGTAGGCATTCCCATGCTCAGCTTTATAAACTCATTTTCATGTACATAGGACAGACAATCGTCTGTGTGACAGGCTGATGATATGGACACATCATCCTTTGATTTGGATGATCATCTGATCGGCAATGATGTACACTGGATGTTTTTATATCCCTGAATATATCGCAGCCCGAATGGATGAAACTAGATCTAGGGTCTTCAAACTCGGCCAATCTTCACTCGGAGTACAAGTCAATCCATATGAAAAATGTTTTGGAGTTGAACATGGAAAGACATCGCCTGATTACCATCCAATGATGTAAGTTGTTAACAGGCATGAGAGGAATCACCAATAATGACAATGACCCTCAAGGTACTACAATACAATTTACGTGGTGTGAAAAAGGAATTGGCATCGAACACCATGCAACATCTCTCGGTTGAAGGCCATTGATGTAAACCTGTCACCGAAAGTGAGAAACTTGCCATTGAGGCATGCAAGCTTCAAAGTACTGAAAGGGTTATTCCTAAGTCAACTTCTTGAATAATGAGCTGATGTCGACAAGAAGCGACCCATCGCAGGAGGGCCTTAATGAATCCCACATCAATGACACGGAACGAAGAAAATGATTTTGGAGGTGAAAACAAACTGACGATATGGGGTTCAGGGTGGTAGTCATGAAGGAATGAAGCATGAATGTATTGCAGTGGGTGAGACTCAGGTGAATGGTCTGAATGACTTGTCTTGAACATATTAGCGACACTGACGATGGATTGGTAGCGTTAACCCCAGAGATGGATGGTGTGACGGACCAATGGTGAAGACCAGTGAACGGAACAACCCAACCTGGCATGGATGTGGAAGGAAAGTGTCATGTTCAAGAGCGACTTGCTACCAATAAAGCTTTTTCAAGTTTTCTTCCCAATTTTCCCCACTCATTGCTGACCAATACCTCTTTATTTTTGTCAAGCTTGAGGAGGATAA
>APFE031275312.1:69441-94216 GCA_000404065.3 Pinus taeda | reverse complement strand
CATCGCACCCTGTACATTGGGAAGGTGATATGCATCGCACCCTCTACATGGAGCTTTCAGTATGGTCTAGTTTTGACCATTTATGAGCAGTTTGCAGTGGAGAACTTCTGGGAGATGATGTAATCAGTTGACCTTGTTCCTTTAGGCAGTGAAGCAACCCTTTTAGGGACTTAAGAGCCCTCAGTTTATGGACATTTTTGATTGGGGTTGAAGTTCCCAAAAATGTCTATAACATATATTAAAAGCAATTATTCTTGTTGTGCGAAGAAGAAGCAAAGGGCTTCTTCCATTAGTTGATGAATTAGAAAGAGCTTCAAAAATACAATGGATAAGGAAAGAATTCCCAGTGCCCTGAATAATCATAAGAAGAGCTTAACGAATCTCATATTCAACAAAGTGCCTTAAGAAAATTTCAAAAGCAAGTCGTTGTTTTTCTAACAAAGAATCTGGAGATGGAAATGTTCCGTTTGAAAGGCCAACAATATCACCCATTGATTTTTCACTCCTTATAAAATTAATAGCTTCTTCTTCAACATCATCAGAAATAGTTGTACTTTCCAAGTCAAAGGATTTATCAAAGTCCTTCGACCAAGGGTGTGAAGATCATAAACATTCACATCATTTGGTGGAACCAATCGAGAGAAAATCAGTCATTCTTGAAAATCATCTTCAAGATTCATTTCCTAGTTAGAAAAATCACCACCTTCTTCATCTTCAATGTTGTCTATAATTGATGGATGTCAATCAACATGCCATGCTCAATATCAAAAATTCCTCCAACTTTAAATAATAATTTAAGCTGAAAGGCCAATTTCTGCAGGAATGTCATGAAATCGCTTGTACAATAGCAATTCTGTCTAGCAAAAGGTTTCAAATTCCTCTGAGCCTCACCAGGAATAGAATAAAACTATGGCCAAACCTGAACAATAGCATGAACATGTCTAGGTTTCCATGGATCTTGTTTATGCTTGCTATCAAATGTCCAAGATCTTGCTGTTTCTATCAAAGATAGATGTTCAAGGAAAAAGGGTATCTTTTGATAATGTTGAACAAAAGTATTCTCAGATGAACATTGCAAGACATCCCTTGATATTTTCCTAAAAACCTTTCTTCCAACATTTAAGGAAACAAATTTCTTACTACAAACAACAAGAGGTAGCTTAAGCAACATATGGCATGTTTCTTGTGCTCCAATGTCACAGTCAACAATCGTTTCTGCAAGAAACTTTCTATATGCACATAAATCATGATCCTCAAAGCCAATATAGTTTGAAATTCTAGTTAACATATGATGATAAATTTAAGACCTTTTTTCTACTTTTGATGCATACTTAGCAATGTATTTCAACACAGCATAGCGAGAAAGCACTGGCTGACAATCAACATTTGCACGCCACATTGTTAGAAGGTCAATGTTATGTACATTAAGCCTGTCATCATTTCTTGTTGGCTCATATTTTTTTCTTCCTTGATCATCTATGAAAAATCTTGATTCATCACAATGATCCCATGCAATATTGTTCCAACATGTTAGAATAGTGCCCTTTTTGCGTAAACAAGAATCCACAGTACATTTTGTGTGCCTTTGGACATGGTTTAACAATTCTTCATAATCATTATGAGGATTAGAAGAGAAAATATGGCCAGTATTCAATAGGAAAGGGTCATCATTGAGGCTTCCTGGAACCATTATGTTGCGACGATGTATGTCACGCAGATTCCATGCAGTTACATATTTGTCGAAGAATATCTTTGCAAGTTGTACATTAGAACTATTTGACCAATCAAGTATTTCTATGTCAGGAGCACCTTCTAACCATAGGAAACCATGGATATATGTTGAACCTCTATGTTGCCACTCATATCTGAAATAAATGAAGATATAGTTACTACAAACAATATAAATAGAATTATAATAAAAGTTGAAAAAGTATAGAAAAAAATTGAACACAAACCTGTACCAAAAGTTTTTAGCTTTAAGATATTTTTGCATAACTTCCTCTCAAATAATATTGAATCTATGGTGCATAAATGTTGCAACAATATGAGGGTACTGGATAACATTCTCAATTTTCATATGATGCTCATTTGAAGAATGAGAATGTGAATGTATGGGCATGAGGTTATGCAACTCTGGCCACTTTGTGTCAGCTGCACTCAAAGTAAAAAAATAAAGATGGACATCCTAACTGAGTAATCATGTCCGTCAATTCAGATTAACACTTAGTCCATTATGCCCTTATACTTCTCAGAGGAGAACCAAACCACATAAGATGCTTAGCCAACTTATTATTTGGTAAATCAGATAGTTGGTGACACAACTTCTCAACCATTGTAGGTGAGTTTTGCTGTAAATGTTTCTTTACAAAAACTACAGCAGTTGCTTGGCTCTGATGTTGCATTATCATGTTTAATAGGTAATATTGAAAGTGAGGATGGCTTCCAAATCTCTAATCATAGAACCTAAGAAGATGCAATGCATACTCTTGAAGTTCAACACCACAAATACATGGTTGCAACTAATCAGCATCACCAGTGGGGAATAATGTTGAGAATGGCATATCTAATAACCCCTCTACATTATATTCATTCACTAGAGAGGTTCCAATACTGGGCCAATCCATGTCTTGAACATGTGAAGAATCAACATTATTAAGAAATGCTCTAATTTCTTCCACTTCTCTTTGTTCATTTGGTAGGTGAGCAACAAAGGAAGAAGGATGAGAGGGAAAATGCTTAGCATGAAACTCTTCATTATTAGTTTGATTGATCTCAGATTCTTCAATATCACAATCAACAAATTTAAGCCCGGAGGAGACATTTGTTGATCTTTTGAGCAGAGCATTCACTGAATCATAATCAATTACAATATCTTGATAATATTGATCATGTTGGATTTTGAAAAGCAATGCAGCCATCATTCGAGATCTTTTGACATAACATTCATAATATTTAGACTGAGCACCATGTCTCCTCACAATTAGAAAGTCAATATCTTCAACATGTCAGGAAAGGCTTTGTACAATTGTAGAAATATCTTGAGGAAAGCTAATTGTATGACCAGTATACTTATATTTCCCACCTCGAGCATGTGTCACTTGCAAAATAAGATTCACACGTGCTATTAGCATTTCTTCAACTTGAGTAAGAACTCTTAAAATATGAGGTTGCTCACCAGGATCCATGTTATTATATGGACAAAACCGATGGGCTCCTCTTTCACTATTACATCATCTGCAAATAGGTCCTTCAGAATATCTCACAACAAGGATTCCGGGATATGATTCTTGGCAAATGTGGCACATTTGGACAATTGACAAGCTATCTATCTTTGCTTGAAACATTTTATGCACTGCAATCATGTTTTCATCAAAATGAATATGATCTCTACTCAGTGAACCATGTTGAAAACCATTTGGATGAGTAAAATCTCTTCTAACATTTACTTCATCTTCAAGAACATGAGACTCCCTTCGCAAATTTGAAGTATGTGGAATGGATCTATGAGATTGTCTTTCCAAATTTATGGTGTGCATTTCGCGAACCTAAGAGGATGTAAAGGTCTCTTTGTCATAAAAGACTTTAAAATTTAATTTCCAACTAATTATAAATGAAGAAAATGAAAAATAATCAAATGCATTCAAAATTTACATTTGTGTCTTCATGTGGATGAGGGTTATGACATGGTTGCTCTTGGATTCTAAGATCAGTGGATGGAACATTTTTGGATGTAGTTTCTTTGCCTCTATTCAAATGAGCTTTTTCATGTTTCAAAAAAATAAAATACATTATAAAACTAAATGTCCAAAAAAGAAAGATTCAAAAATTGAAAATAAATCAAATACATTGAACATCTACATTAGTTTTACAATTTGATGTTTTGGATTCCAATTCTCCAACCTAATGAGATGAGATCATGGTTTCTCCATGGAAGGTTACAAAACACAATTTCCAGGAAACTGTAAATGAAAAAATGAGAAAAATATCAAATGCACTCAACATTTACATTTGTTTGGCGATGTGGATGAACGCTATGAGATGGTTCCTCTTCACTTCTAACATTAGTAGATGGAACATCTACGAATTTAATTTGTATTCCTCTATTGAAATGACTTGTGTCATGTTCAAAGAGAATAAAATACACCATAAAATTCAATGTCTAAGCAATTAGAAATTTAAAAAATGAAAAAAAATAAAAAACATTGAAAATTTACACTAGTCTGGCAATTTGATCGTCGAGGAGAATGCACAGGAAGATTATGACATGCTTCATCTTCACTTCTTAGATTAGTAGATGGAACACTTAGGGAGTTAATTTCTAGACCTCTATTAAAACAAGTTGTATCCTATCCGAAGAGAATAAAATAACATAAGTTTAGTAAACAAAACTTTGTAAATATAGGAATCTAGTAGAACAACCACTATTGCAGCAAAAATCAAAATATAATTGTGTTACCTCCATTGTGCCATGCGAAATGCTATCAGGGATGATTGATTCTCTTGATGGGACCACATCACTTTGAGAAGCGGGATTTGAAGGTCTTTTGTTTCGAGCAACTGGATCCAAATTATCAAACAAATGGCCAAGTAAACTATCATTCAAATCATCACACAAAATGTCATTATTACCTCCACCATGGATGTTTTTCAACCTTTGGCCATCAAAACATGCAATTGGACACATGGAAGGGTCAGGGTGGACATTTGCATCCACAATATCAATATGGTGTTCTTCTTGATTACAAGATGTTTCCCCAATGTTATGAACATTCTCAGAAGAGCATTGAACAACAACATTATGTGGAGGAGGAGCATATCTTGATAATGAACTATCAACATGAAATGTTATTTCCATTATATCGTCCATAGTGCAATACTTACAAGGAATTATAGAATCATTTTGAAGAGTGGTTTCACTCGTTTTTCTGTTATATGTAGCTCTCCTACGCTCATTTATGGCATCCGTATTTTGTTGATACCACAAACGACGACTTTCATTAGACCTCTCACGTGATTGTGGTGACAATTTTTTTTTTCTTGTACGCTTGCTTGTGCCTTCAGATGACATGTCTAAATGAATAATAAAATATTCATTATGGAATCATAAACATGGAACATAAAAAGTGTATATGTTAATATCTACATGATTATGATTATGTGGTAAACGGAGGTTAAATTAATAAATATTAGGAAATTTAAATAATAAAAAATGTAATATGTTTTATGTTTGTGAGATTTTTCAACATAATTTATATATTTATAACTTTTTTAATTATTTGATTTCTTAATATTTATTAAAATATGTTTCTTACTTAATAATGTAATTTTTAATGATACACTAATCATAATAGTTATAATTTAAATGTTCTTAACCATTAAGAAAATGTGTTTTATAAAACAATTAATTTTATATGTCTCCATTGTTTTACAAAAAAATGGTATATAACTTGATCTTAATAGGTTGTCTAACAAGTGGATGTTAACGATTTTTTGGCTGGAACTAAGTACATTTTACTTGTGATTCCAAACAATCTTTACTCAAATTTACTTGTAATTTTTTTTTTTAGCTTTAATCAAATTTACTTGTAATTCCAAAGAATTTTCGCGAAATTAAAAACAATAGAAAATCTAAAAACACATGAATTTAAACATATATTAAGTAAGGTGTTTAAAGTTTCTTTAAAAAAAATTGAAAATATTTGTTTTATTGAATTAATCTATTCCTATACATATTTCTACTATATTTGTAATTATAATTTATGAAAGAATAAAAAAATGTGTTTAAAGTTTTCTAAAAAAAAATCGAAAATATTTGTTTTACTCTATTCTAAAAGGATTACTCTGTTCTAAAAGTAATAGAAGATATGATTGGATGTCAACTCCATAAGGGAGATTGCACGAAGACTTTCATAGATAGGCTACCAATGATGGGGAGTACTTCGAAAGCATGACAAATAAGCAGAGAGACGACTAATGGGAATAGAAGAAATGGACCAATCACAGGGAAGTAGCAAGTGGTAAATAATAGGTAGGATGACATGCACCTAACTAAAGTGTGCCCTGAACTCCATCATCCTATGGATTTCGGGCTGGAATCTGCATGTAGGTTTATTCTACAGACGGACCTAGAAATATAGAGTGTTCTGTGTAAAGACAGAGTATGGTGGAGAAAGAGGGGGTTAAGCGTAAATCCATCGATCAGTAGAAGATCGGCAATGTAGATAGAAAGGAATGAGAATTGTCAGTTTGATGGACAATAATGAAGCAAGAGTGTGGAGTTAATTCGTGGGGAAAAATGGTTTTGCAACAGTAAAAGTGGTATTTCGGGCGACCTCAAACCCTTAAGCGGTATTGAAGGGTGAGCACCCAATGCCACTCATTAAGTAACACGTAGCAGCGAGGAGGAGAGACAAAATTGCTTTTTCAGGCAGTTAATCCTTGTGCTACTTGTCCACCCGAAATTCCTCACAGTCGTCAGATCTAGATCGAGTAGATCAACTGCTGAGGTTTTTCGTGCAAGTTCATTGATCAGGCTAGCAATAACCGTCGATTTGAGTGCCAGATCAATGGCCAAGATCTAATTGCAAACTGCTATAGAGAGGGGTCAAGGGACAACAGAGATAGAATTGCGATATGTCTATGGTAATTGTGCGATGTACTGGCAGCCGTTGGATCGGAGCATGGAATCAAAGGTTGAGATTGGGCCGGTTGGTGATCAGTGAATGGAGAGTGCAGCGATACCACAATGGACCGGGAGTGCGGTCTCACTGATATTTATAATCGCGAGTGTAATATTTTTGAAGTCCAGCCTTTTAGGTGTTGAGCAGGATTTCTTGTGTTTTCCTTTGAATTCCGATATAATTATCGGTCCCAGTTTTTAAAAGGAAAACCCGATATTGTGTAGTGGTCAGGTTTTAATGCTTAAAGCCTCTTTTGAACACTTCTGCTAGGTTTTGTGGGCCATATCCCACAGGAAAATTGTTCATGGGTATTTCTTGGTTTCTGTGCACACTAGGTTGGGAGGATGTTTTGTTTTCTGCTCCTCTGTAGTCTTGTTCGGGTTTTCCATAGTTTTTGGAGTTAGGTTCGGGTTCTACCAGCCCAGCGTCCTGTTGAATTTTCACAGAGCTGGTGCTGCTCTTTGTACACTATGCATTTTTCTAGATTAATGGAAGGTCCCACTCTCACTTGAACAAAAGAAAGAATTAATCTATTCTTTTACATATTTTTATTATACAATGTTTTTTTTGTAATTATAATTTATGAAAGAAAAAAAAGGTTACAATAAGATATTTCATAAAACTTTTTATAATATAATTTTACAAAATCCATATCTTATTTTTTTAACATATTGTAATATGTATGTAATATAATGAGAAGAGTTTTTTCATTATTCTCTTATATAATTATATTATTCTATTTCTTTCAAAAAAAAAAAGTTTAAACCATTCTCAAAACAATGGTGCCACATAGTTAATTTATAGTGAATAATTATAATGAACAATTAATTAGGTTAATTATGAGTAATTTAAATATATTTACAAATAATATAAACTTATTCATAAAGTAATATGAGTATAAAGACAATATTGACATGAAAAAAACACTCAAAACAAACTACAAAATTACATCTGATAGACCATCTCTACCTAATCTTATGTTATTGATTTAAGTAGATCAAGTGAAACTTCCACACACATTTTTATTTTATTTTATTTTAAATATGAACAATGGATTTCATAAATCTATATATTATTTCATTTTCATGCTTCGTAATAGAAAAACACAGAGTTAATCGAAATCGTGGCCTTTTCTATAAACGCCATTGTTTGTTTCTAATTTAAATCCGAGTCATTGGATCACCGATATCGGATCGACGAAGTTTATTTACATGGTTTTGGTCTTGCAGGCGAAAATCAAAGTTACACTAACAATTAGTGCAAACACTTAGTGGATCCAAAATCCAGATTTGAAATTTTATACATAGAACTTTTGTAACTTGTCGGGTCTGTGAACCATTACCTATCGCATCACAAGTTTGTTTAAGAGGAAGACAAACCCCAAGTCTTCATGAGTTGTGATTAGTGACTGCCGACATATCACATCAAAACATTTGAGTGGGAGCGATAAGGCCTTAAGGCGTAGGGAAGCAGTGATTGCTGATAAGCGATCGACGCGATAAATCACATCGAGACTTTAACAAAGGGAAGCACTAGATCAAAACCCTTGCGACTTGCGATGATGCGATTTAATTTGGACCGTTAGTTCAATTAGATCGTGATCTTCAGTGAATCGTAGACATTTTTATTTATAAAGTGCAAATGCATTGTTTTGGCCTTATTCCAAAGGCATTCCGGTTCTAAAAGCAAAATGCAGAATTGTGTAAAAAGGGTGAACAATGAGGTGATTGTTGAGATTTCTTAAGCCACTATTTCTACCTGCATCAATGACATTAATGACAAAGTGAATGGATTAGTAACTGCCTCGTAAATAAACGCCGTGATACACTACAGCTAGACTTATGATCGACTAAGATAAACTTAAACGCTTGCAACTTTAGGGATTTTAATAACAATGAAAGACAAAAAGACCATGAAAGTTTGATGGTAAACCATATATCAAATAATGATTCGTAATCCTTGAAACATATTTACTCAATTAATGACATTAATGACAAAGTGAATGGATCAACAATTTCCTTGTAAATAAACGCCGAGATGCACTACAACTAGACTTATGGTCCACTAAGAAAAACTTAAACACTTGCAGCTTTAGGGATCTTAATAACAATGAAAGACCAAAAGACCATGAAAGTTTGATCGTAAGCCCTATATCAAATAACCAATGTGTAGTTTTCCATCATGAAAATTCCAAGTTTTCGTGGATTAAAAAGAAGACAATGCTTTCATATGAGTGAAACCAAATACAAAATGTAGAAAGTGGTTTGATAGTATAATTGCAGGTTCTATTATAACATTCCTTTATTAATTTAACATAAACCTAAAATATGAACCCATTGGAACTGGGTAATTAAAGTCTTATAATAATTGACAGTTGGTTGGAGTCTCAATAACATCAGCTTCTTACAGTGATTCTTAATCTGCCAACAACAGAAACTTTGAGACTTTGAGAGTGTAAATGTGACACAGGGAAGAGTATATATAAAATTATTAGACCATAGCGTTAAAAAAAAAC
This sequence comes from Pinus taeda, assembly GCA_000404065.3. Taxonomy (NCBI): domain Eukaryota; kingdom Viridiplantae; phylum Streptophyta; class Pinopsida; order Pinales; family Pinaceae; genus Pinus; species Pinus taeda. Next base: position 85,021 of record APFE031275312.1, on the reverse strand, counting down.
CACAACCTAAATAGTGTCTTTTAAGATTTTTCATGCATAAACTACACCCATGGAAATTAAATACAAAATTATTAAACCATTAAAAATTTTGGGAGAGCATTTAAAAAAAAGACCAGAACCTTCTTTTTTCTATGAGCTAGTCATATCATGAAGAATTTATACACAATCGATTCCCTTCTTTTTCTGTGGGCTAGTCATCTCATTTGAATCAAAGTGGAAAAATATCGCGGAAGGAAAATTTGTAGATACCTGTAAAATGAGATGGTGGCTCTTATTGTCTATCCATTATGAATCCTTTGATCATACTTGATTCTTTGAACCTTCTCCACAACTACTTCATTTCCCAAACTCTTACATTCCTTCTTTTCTCCATGTAATGAAATTTAACATCAGAATTTAGGAAATAATTCAATCAGACACCAACTACACCAAATTATCAAAGACAGTCAGGAGAGGATAGAAACAATTAAAAATGCAATCACTAAGAAAGCATTTCTCCAATGCTGAAACCTGAAAAAATAGTAGGTAGAGAAAAGGAAGACTATGAAAGATTTATCACCCTTTTTTACCAAATAGAAGCCAAGAGAAGCCCTTCAAATATTTAGAGTAATCCTTCCAGCATTCCAGTAATCCTTCAACAATTCCAACAACCCTAAGTGCTAACAAAGAAATGCATGCATCCACGAAGTGTTTGATTATAATATATGGAATGGTAATGAATAATTAGTACAAGATATATTTAATGACAATTTGAAACGCTCAAGATGGAGTGGCGGTGTTATTCTATAGGGCATGGAGTGGGAGAGTTATTTCCATTGCAGATTAATGGAACGATGGGTGGAATCGTGAAATTGATGGACACCTGTTTTGGAAAAAAACACTTGGCAAAATGGTTGAAGAGGCATAAGTTTAAGAATGTGAATAGACATACGTTTCAGAATCAGGTTTGAATATATGTTTTACAATTTGTTTTAAATATATTTCTCAATGCTGAAAAAACACTTGGCAAATGGTTGAAGAGGCATAAGTTTAAGAATGTAAACAGACATACGTTTTAGAATCAATGCTGGTTCCAATATAAATTTTATAATTTTTTTAAATACATTCCTCACTAATGAACATACATGGTTATCAACAAAAGGTACATTAAATTTTTAATCATTATTTGTAAAAAAATTAATTTAAGTATGCTTTAAACATGTGATTTAGACATGCAAATAACTTAGTGGTGTGAATTCTATCCATTGATATAGTAGCAACCACTAGAATATTCTGGCATCTTTCAATTTAGGTCATCTGATCAAAAAGATTAATTAAGAAAATGTAAAGTGCCCAACTCCAATAGGAGGGACGCCTAAAGGCGTAATTAAATGACTAATAAATATTGTATATATTAAAAATATTTTAAAATATTATTTGAAGTTTAAATGCCTATCATCCATCCACCTAATAATTATTGATAATCAAATTGATACTAGAAATTTTATTCTAAAATACATAACATAATTACAAATGAATAATGTCTATTTTTTTTTAATTAATACTACACACACATATATCAAATCTAATTTAATCGACTTTTTTTTTTCCTTTTAATTAAATAGACATTAATATTATTTTTTTTAATATAATATTATTACTTAATAACATATATTAATAACATGTGGTATATTAAATTGTAAAGTGATTTTTAATAGAATAATAAATTAATTATCGCAGTAACATGTTATTATTTTATAAATATATTATAATATAATTAGTTTGAATTAATTAATTACACCTTAAAGTGTTCCCTTTGCGAAAAACTCCATACACTACCCCTCTACGCAACTTGACACAGTTGGATCAATTGTTAGATAATTCAAATATTTTCACTAGTTCGATTTCACGACTCACTCCTACTTGAATTTCAACCCCCTTCAACCACCTAAATGTCAACCGTTGAACTGTTAGTCGATTTCTTTATTTCGACAGTCTGCCTTCCTTCTGTTTGAACTGGGAGGTCATTGATCATCCTCATCAAGCTCGGCACGCACGGGGACTAGACAGTCTCCACGACTCTTCGACTACATGAAGACTGGCGATCGCATTATCGATAGGGGGTAAGGCAAATCGCTGGGAAGGAGTTCTTGCTGCCTGATTCCTGAAATTTGCTCATCTTTTACCGTAATGAACAATTTCTTTTATTTTCCCTTTTCTTACAATAATGCACAATTTATTTTATGCCTAAGCATTTGTCTCATTTTTATCATTTTCATTTTTGACCATGTCAATGGATGAGAACAACTTTTTCTTTGCTATTTCAACTTATTGTGATCTTGAGATTCATGGTAGCACCGCGGGAAAGGGGCAGAAACTATTGGATCCAACTCCTTAAAAGTTGATGAAGCAATTGGAAAATGTTATAGTAGAACCAAATCAGGGCATACAAACCATATAAAAACCAACGTCCATGATAGCTCGACAACAACAACTCCATAAAATTAACCGTCAAGATTTCATTTTTTGGAGAATATTCTCAAAAGCATATGCTCATGTTTTGGGGGATTTATGCTCTTCATTCCAACTCTGCCATTCTCCACCCATTGCTGCATTTAGATCACCTAATGATTCAGTTAAGTTGTGGACTCGCAACAATGTTTAAGGGACCTAGTTTGTTCTCTGATATTGGCAAGAAAAGTCGAGGTCTCTTTTAGAAGGATTTCCTAGTTGATCAAAAGTTTAGTCTAACACCGATACTCCCAACAGATTGGCCTTTACATCCACTGGTACCAAGAAAAGGGGTTTTTTCTTGGTGATCTCATGATAGAGTTGAAGAATAAAAATGTTACAACTGATATTAAAGTGTACACAAGCTTCAATTTATTTGCAACTGTGAAAATAGATGAACCCACAACAAGATTGAAATCTATTCTTAGCCAGATATATGTGCAACAACCAGCGTGTTTCTTCATGATGCTTTAATTCGAAGTCCTGGTTAATGGATTAGAGTAACACTGCATTGATTATCGATTACCTCAATGAAAATATATAATTCCATAGATGTCATCCCTGATTGTGCATAGCACATATGTAATTTTTTTTATTTTTATCATACAACCATGTTTGCTTCTTATATGTTGTTTTACCTAATGGACTATATATAAATGTTCTTTTGGTTTGAATATGTTTTTACATAACTGACCTAAATCTATCTCTCTCGACAGTTCTCATCTCTTAGACAGAATCGACAGTCTTCAGAATCTTGCTTTGGTTGGTAGATGGCATTTCCCTGTAATGGACGATGCTTTTATGAGGAATTGGCTCGATGACCGGTGGAAGCCTTTGATAGGTTATACCCCCATCATCTCTTGCCTAATGAAAGATTGTTATTTCTTCCATTTCCTAAAGGCGTCAAATTTAGAGATTGTCTTCAAGGGTCTCTGGGTATGTGGTAGAAGCTTTCTAGCCCTCTACAGGTGGTATATCGAGTTTGATCCATTAAAAAACACTCCAAATAGTTTGATCTAGGTTAAACTCCCACATCTTCCACTGGAAATGTGGTCTATGGAATCCCTCACAAAAATAGGAAACTCCATTGGCAAATTCGTTTATGTGGATCCATGGTGCCGAGGAGAAAAGGATAAAAGGATTGCGTGGATTCTCATCGAGAAGGCATATAAAGGAGGCTACCCTGATCATATTGAGATTGCTTGGGGACGCACCAGTGTTAAACAAAGGTTAGACTTCTGGGGTATTCCTTTTAGGTGCTCCTCTTGCCACAGAACTAGGCACCTGATAAAAAATTGCAAGCACCATGTAATTCTGAAATCAAGGCTATTCCATCGCAAAAGTCGGATGGACCCATCCATCCCCCTTGCTGAGAAGCTTTCTTCATCCTCCGTTAGTCTATCAGCGACTGATCCTAGTGATGAACAGACTCGAAAATTCACGGAGCCTCCTCTGTCTCATCGGCTATCTCCTCTGGACCTTTCTTTAGGGCCTGATATCGGACAGACCTCCCCTGTTATTCATATTAATCTCGATAAAAGTGGGTATTCATCAATCTTTTGTGCGTCCATTCCCGAACCTGTGGATGTCAAGGTTGTTCCTTCTCCTCCGCCATTGCCATTAAGAGATTTTATTGTCGGCTCCCATTCTATTACGATCTCATCCTCCTCCCTGACACTGGATAAGTATACTCATCCATCCTCGAAAGGTAAAGAGCCTTGAGAGGTTGCCACCCCTTTCAATTCCCTTGTGTCTTCTCCGGTGAATCGCTATGACAGTGATATTGATTTTCTGCTCTGTAAAAAATCTCTCGAACTGGAGCCTTTGACCATTCACAAGCCGAATAGCCCTGCTTCGCCCTTCATTAGTCCAAATTTCATGAGAAATATTACTGTTAGGAAGAAACATGCTGGTGGTAGTCAGCATTATAGGGGGAGAACGATTGCTTCGAAGTCTGGAGTTAGGAACTTGGCCCTTGTTGATGTTCCCATCCATGATATGACTGATCTTCAGCCCCTTAGAGTGAGCATGGTTGGTGAGCCTTCCAAATGACTTTTATTGTTTCCATGAATATCAGGGGTTTAGGCACAAACCCAAAATTCTTGGTGCTAAAGGAGATTTTCCATTCAGCTCGTCCTAAAATTATTCTAATCCAAGAAACCATGCACAGCAGTCGGGCCTCCATCTCCTACTTTAGGAAAATGTTTCCTACATGGTTTATGGCTGCTTTTGAGGCAAGAGGCCTTTCTGGGGGACTGGCAGTTTTATGGGACCCCGCGTGGATCAATGCAAAAGCATATAAGTGTTTTGCTAGTATTCTTATCTCGGCTTCTCTTAGAGGCCATAGATTTTATTTTAATATTCTAAACACCTATGTGCCCTATAAGAACAGGTTCCCCTTCTCGGGAAAAATGTTTGCCTCAGAAATTTTTGAACTTGAATTTCTGATAATTGCGGGAGACCTAAACTTAACCTTAAGCTCTGATGAATGTTGGGGTAAATGCAGAAAAAGAGACCCGCTTGCTGATCTTTTTAAGATGGAACTTCTTAACAAAAATATTGTGGATATTGCTCCTACTAAAATGTTGCCTACATGGGACAACGGTAGGTCAGGCGAAGCATATATTGCTAAGCAGATTGATCGTTTCATTCTACATGAGAGCATCATAGACAAAATGGGTATGCCCATCTCTTTTATAGGGTCATCCTTTTCTTCTGATCATAGACCTATAGTCCTAAGTTGGCGGGAGAAGGGCTTCAGAATGGGTTACCCCTTCAAATTTAATAGGACTTGGTTGGAGGTCCCAGATTTCAATGAGATTATATCCAAATCATGGAAGGAACTATCGGCAAGAGATTGTTCCCCTCCATTTATGACTTTTAAGGAAAATATGGTGACATTGAGAAAGGTGTCGAAGGAGTGGCAACAAGACAGGAAAAAAAAGGACAGGCAGATGCTTCATGACATACAAAAGGAGTTGGACAACATATTAGGGGCTACCCGTTCAAATGATCTTCCTCTCAGTATCAAATGTCACATAAGGGATCTGGAAATAAGAAAACAAAAGTTTCTACAACAGGAGAAGGCTTCTTGGAGCCTCAAAAGTAGGGCAATTTGGCTGAAGGATGACGATCGAAACACTAGTTTTTTTCATAAAGTTGCAAATGCAAGGCAGGACAAAAACACAATCTGGAGAATTTCTGATGGAAAGGGTGGTTATTTTGTCTCCCAACAAGATATTTCAAATGAAGCAGTGAGGCATTTTAAAAATCAATACAAAAGGAGAGAAGTTTGCGATTTTCAAGATGTTCTTTGGGGGATCGAATTGGATCCATTAATGTTTGATGATGATGGAAACGCGAGTTTCTTCTAGCAAATCACAGAAGAGGAACTTCTTGTCATTCTCAAAGCTTTTAAAAAGGATAAAAGCCCAGGCCCAGGTGGCTGGACCATTGAATTCTACACCCACTTCTTCGACATCCTCAAAAAAGACCTGTTGTGGATGGTAGAGGCATCCCGTATGTCAGGAAGTATTCACCACAACACATCATCCACTCTGATTGCTCTAATTCCAAAAAAGGATGAAGCAGAATCTTTTCATGACTTCAAGCCGATATCTTTATGCAATATATCTTTCAAAATCATTTCCAAAATTATTGTGGAGAGATTGAAATCGACGCTGGCCTCTTTCCTCTCCAAGGACCAACATGCTTTTTAAAGGGACGCAACATTTTGGATGTTGTTGCTATCACACAGGAAAGCCTGTTTTCAATGATATCAAGGATGATAGATGCGACCATTCTTAAAATCGATCTGCAGAAAGCCTACGATTGTTTGGATTGGGGATTCATGAGGTGTTTGCTGGCTAAAATTGGTCTAAACTCTCAATCCATAAATTGGATCATGTCATATGTAGATGTAGGTTTTAACCCCGTACAGAAATTACCTGCATACGAATTCTAAATCACAGGAAAAATAAAAATGCGAGAGCATAACACATAAAACACATATACACAGAGATTTCCCACTGGATCTCAAAATCGAGACTACCAGCTTGATTTTTATTATATTCCTTTCAATGTTACAATACATATTTATACATGCCGAAGCATCCAATACCATGGACCGAAAACCATCACGTCCAAAACCATGGACCGAAAACACCATCGCATCCAATACCATGGACCGAAAACCATCGCGTCCAAAAAACATGTGCGAAAATCATGCACAAAACCATAGGTGGGTCCGCCCAACCTAACATAGGGTCCAAAACCAAAATTTTCCGGGGCGCTGGCCCGATCCCCATAAAGTGGAGTTACCGGTACCCCTCAAACCCCCTGTTAACTATGTAGAAAGAATATAACACAACCCAACAGTAGAAAATGTCCATTACTCGGTGCTTATAAATGGAATGCCTTCTCCTTTCTTTCCTGCGGAAAAGGGGCTTTGCCAGGGGTACCCCCTCTCCCCTCTTCTTTTTATTTTGGCGATGAACTCTTTCAGTCTACAGATCAACAAAGCCGTGGCCGAAAAGCGATGCAAGATGGTTAGGATATGCAGGGATATCTATGTATCACACAATCTTTTTGTTGATGATGTGCTCATCTTCGCCATGCTGTGTAGGGCATCATGGATCTGCGTAAATGACATTCTTAATAGATTCCAGAGGGCCACTGGGTTATATATTAACTAAGGAAAATCTTCCCTTCACAATAATGATACAAACATGGAAATGGTCATCTAGATTGCTGATCTACTTGGTATTGTTTTGAAATCGATTAAAGAAGGCTTGAAATATTTGGGTTTTCAATTAAAGGCCAAAGGCTACTCCAGTTCGGATTGGCAATGGATACTGGAAAGATTCTATAAAAAAATCTCGACCTGGGAAAACAGGGCTCTTTCTCTAGCTGGGAGATTTATTCTATCTTAGTCAGTCTTAGCGCAGTTAGCTGTGTATTGGGCTCATATTTATTTCCTTCCTGCCAGCATTATCCTCAAGACGAATAGATTGTTGGCAAATTTTATTTGGGGCGGAAGTTCCAGTCAAAGTAAAATCCACCTGTCGAAGTTGGAGAAGATCTCTATGCCAAAGAAGCTTGGTGGATGGTGCTTGCTTGACATGCGTTCTTTTGGCAGAGCGCTATTATGCAAATCACTGTCGAGAGCCATTTATGGAGAAGGTCTGTGGAGTGTAACTATTAGAAAGAAATATCTGCAAGACAAAGAACTGGAATTTTGGTATAGGAGGGGATCAATTAGAGTTAGCCATGGTACTGCTATATGGCTTAGTCTTAGGAAAGTCCAGCAATACTTCTTATAGCACCTGAGTTGGAACCTTTTCTCTGGCAACCGAATCTTCATCGGCATAGACACCATCGTTGGCGGACGCGAGCGTGCTTGCTTCCCTAAAAACCTTATTCCTTTTCTTTATAGGAATGGTATCTTCACATGGGATAAACTTATTTCTTCCTGGAGCGGCCCTATCCCCATGTGGAAAGATGCACATGATCTTCACTTGCGTGTCTTGCTTCTTCCAGAATGGAAATCAATTAAAAATGCTCTCTGCAACATGGGAATCCACCGCTCTAAAATAGTGGACCAACTTATATGGAGTGTTCCAAATGCAAAATCGCCTGCTAGAGTAAAAGACATTTATGCTGACATGATTTATTCCAAGGCTTCTATCTCCTGCTCTATATTCCCCCATAGTTTCTGGAAATTGGGCTGCCCTCTTAAAATGATCTTGTTCTCGTGGCTGGTCTTCAACTATCGCAATTTGTCATGGGACAACTTGAGGAAGCGATGCTGGCATGGTCCGAGTAGATGTTCTATGTGTGATGTTGCAGAGGAATTCAACTTTCATATGTTTTTCCAATGCGACTCCTCCCTACAAATCTGGTATGAATTGTCTCTGCTTTATGGTTTTCCTCATGGTGTTTTTGTTTCAGTCTAGGTTGCTTTTCAATGGTGGTGCGCGCAAAAGGATTCTTGGTGTTCTCTGTTTATCTGTTAAAAAGCACAAGATGAAATCGCAACGAAAAATAGAGGTGGCAGACCCTCTCAATTGTATGCCCTGTGCTTTCTTTGATGGGGCCGAGCAGTACAATATTTGTGGATGCGGGGTTCATGTAATCATGGACGAGAAGTAGCAATATTTTTTATCTTGGAATGGGGGGAGTGGTACAAACAACTTGGCTGAGGCAAGGGCTCTTGCAGCACTGCTTGCCTTCTGTGTGTTTATGGAGATTCAAAACATTTCAATTTTTGGTGACTCAAAATCCATGATTGACCATGTTAGGGGTGCCTCCCACATCAGTTGTCCTCATTTAACAGGGTGGATGGATCGGATTATGTACTTCTGGAATAAATTGGTTCAGTGCTCAATCAAACACATTCCCTGCTCCCTAAATGTTCACGCTGACCGTCTGTCGAAGGAAGGACTGTCTTTAGAGCTTGGTTCTTGGTCTTTGATGATTTCTGATGATGTCCGTTCTTTCTTCATTCAGGATTTTTCCATCCCTGGACTATGGTCTGATCTTTTTGTTTCTTCCCTATCCATACTTGCTATTCAGATAGTCTCTTTTTGCTATCAGTATTTACTTATCTGTTTGATCCTTGCTTTTGTAAAGACTTTTTTTGCTATGTTTTTGATATGATCTTGTTTTTGATCTCCAAGGGAGGTCCTATATCTGTAAGTTTTTGGTTTTCATATGCTCACAAGGACGCTAGTTTTGGCCCTTGCTGTCTCTCATATGTACTCTTTATATTGACTCAATATAATACTATGAAGATTTTTCTCTCTGAAAAAAAAAATGTTTTTACATAACTGACTATATACAAATGTGTTTCTGGAATCGTTTTAATAGCATTTACCATCGTTTTCTTTGAACATAACTGTTACTATTTTTTTAAGTTGGTTTGATCCACTAGAATTTGAAATTTGAAGCATGGTAATCAAAAATTAAATCGCAATTGATTTTGGCAATGGCCAATTAAATCGCAATTGATTCTCTCGTTTTTTTTATATTATATTAGATAACGAGAAACGGTTGGGATTGGAATGGGTTTAAGGACTTTTAATATTTGTATGTAATTTTTTCAAATAAAATCGATAAGAAATTGAATGCTTCCTCGGAGATATATGTTTATTTATTTTACTGACGCACCTTTTACGTTGGATTTCGGGGAATTCTTATGTAGAAAATACGTGTATCTTTCGAACAAATTGCTCTCACGCCCATCTTTAGGGTTCTTATTTATATTATTATGTTATAGTTATTATTCATTTTAAGAGCTCAGGGTTTGGGTGAAAGCTAGCTACAGAGTACTGACACGGAGTACAGAACGCTTCCAAGAATTTGTTCGGAGTAGGAGGTTCGAGTTCTTCGCACAGAGATAAATTTGACGCGGAAATTTTCTAATCAAAATTAATTTCGAACAACGAATTTTATGATATTAAATTCAAACCGAATGGTGTAAACAGAGAAATTTAAAGTGGGGACTCTGGAATAAAAATTACTATTTTTTAATCTGTGCAACCATTAAGTCAACCATTCATAATTTATACTTTATTCTGTTCCGTCTTATAGTTTTGATTTTTGTTCTTTCTATTGTAGGATGGTAGAAGTAACCATGGTTAGATTCTCACAGCAAATTATGTTGAATATAATGGAGTTCAATGCATGATTTCATATACTTGCAGAATAAGAAAGGAAAAAGTGGGAGAAACAATAAGACTTTTCCATTAAAGATGGGGTATCCTACTCACAATAATTTCTGAAACAACCTTCTTTTGCGGTATTTATTCAAAAACTTTCTCGGTATGTCAATTGGGTTGTTATTACATTGCAGAAAATTTATTTGAATGATTAGATCAATTTGATAATCGCAAAAAATAAATAAAATTATAATTATATTATTTAAATATAATTGAATAAAGGAAGATTTTGATATTTAAATAAGTAGATAATTTTACTACGTATTAAAGTTGAAAGCAATTCTAATAATATAGTTCTTTTGATACCTTTTTTCTTAGATTTGTTGATACTTTCTTTGTATGGTAAAGATAACTCATTCTCTTAAATAATTTCAATATTTATTACGCAAATAATTTCAAATCTACCAACTATTTAGACAATATAATTATGTTTCGAAGTTTAAAAAGGAAAAGAAAATTAAATATTTATATGATTTTGTATAATATAATGTTAGAATAGGTGAACTCCACTAGGTTTTATGTTCAAATCTTATTGGGAGGAGTTAAATATGAAAGTCACTTTTAGAGGAATTAAACTATCCCAAGGAGAATCCAAGCTTGACAAGTCTCTCACAATCCTAGTGATAACATCCCAATAGTGGGCAATACGTTCTTACATCTAATAGACGGTTGGCCTAGGTCTAAGCTTAGCCTAGTCACAAAAAATAAAAAATAAAATAGAACAGATGAAATGTTGTAGAGTGATTATGATGATAAATGTGTTTATTATTATTATGATAATGATGTATAATATTTAAATATATTATTTTATTGTAGACATTAATGTACATATAATAGAATATTGTTAAGTTTATTAAATTATTTATATGTATTTTTTTTTATTTAAATAGATCATAATTAGCCTAGTTACAAATAAAAAATAGAATAGATGAAATGTGTAGAGTGATTATGATAATAAATGTGTTTATTATTATTGTGACAATGGTGTACAATATTTAAATATATTATTTTATTAGAGACATTAATGTATATATAATAGAATATTGTTAATTTTATAAAATTATTTATATGTATTTTTTATTTAAATAGATCATAATGTGTTTTTGTTATTTTAATGTGAGTTTAATATGTGAATTTATTTTATTCATTTTAATAGGATCGCATTAGATTTTTCAAAAATTGTGTAAAGTAATGGTGCATATAATATATAATCAAATTTGATTTTACCAAACAAATTGATATAAGGGGTGTTTGATCCCTTTGGACTATAAATAGACATAGTCATATGAAGTTGGAATTACAAATTGATTTATGATCTAAGCACTTAGAGTTGAATAGTAAAAAGTATACATCTAGATATTCTAACTTGATTTAAAGATGGGTATTCTGTCTTTTTAATAGTTGGTTTCCCTCCTAATATTCTACTTTTTTTTCATTATAAGTATTGTGTTTGATTTGTTATGGAATTGATTATGGTTGTGGTAATAAATTGAATGGTACATTGATATTTTTAATTGATCACTGTTGTTACGAACACTTTTACCCCAATTATTCAAATTGATTTATTTTCATTTGAATTTTGAGTTCCAGATTTAATTATAGTTTTAGTTTTATTATAAAATCTAAATTTAATTTCATCAAATTTTGAAAAATTTAAAGTAATATAAATAGTTTTGAAAAAAGGCAGAGGTTGAGAAAGTACTAAAGTCCATCTCCACAAATCTCATGAAAATTTTCAAAGAAGTGATTCTCTTTAAACTCATTCAACAATTTTGAACGAAACTTTATTTTTACATAGAGTGCTTTCAAAGGAAAATTAGGACCAAGGAGCATGAGCTAACTAATTAGTATTTTTTTTTGAAAGATGTCCTATGTTAAAACTAATTAGTATCGGGTGACACTTTCACTATCATCATGGAAAAGATCAGGGAAGAATAACAATTTAATGCTCTTTCCTAGTTGTTGCCTTACGATGTTTCCTTTGCAACATCTGGTGCAACTGCTAGTTATAATTATATGGAAATCATGTTCTCACTTAGTCTAAGGGTAAGACTGAAAGTGAATACAAAAATATTCATAAGTAATATAACAATATTTATAAATACATAGTCATTACAATTATATTTCTCATCATCATATCACTCACAATTTGTTAAATTAAGTGAAAAAGAAAATAAGAATTATGTCAAACCACCCCTAAACAACCTCAATTAACGAATAACAAAATATAATTGTCTTAATATATTATATTATATTTTTAAATATTATAATTAATAATTATTTTAATTGAATTATTAATTATCATTAATACACAAGATATTAATTATAATCGAATTACTATAAACCTATACATTGTACTAAATTTAATTTCTAACCTATGCTTTGATAAATTAAAACAATGTGATAAGTATGTTCTAAATAAATTATATACTAGGATATCCATGTTATATTATCAAAAATATAATATTAAATATTATTTTATATTTTTGTATTTAGGCTTATGTGATCCATAATGAATTAAGCAAATCTTCTCGGTAGAAACCATATAACATAAATTTTTCGCCAATCCATTTCGAACCAACAAGTTTGGTTGATCATCAAGACGAGATGAAGAGGCAGACCATGGCAAAGGCTTAAATAGAGAGCAATGTAGAGACATAATTTCAAGTAACGGCTATATTTGAATAATAATATTTAAATTATAATACTAATTTATTAATATATTAAAAACAAATATTATTAAGTAAGATCTACAAAATGGCCTAGTTTTTTGAAAAAATTTAAATAATGATATTAATTTTTATTAATTTATTAAAAATAAACAGACTAGTTTTTGAAAAAATATAATCTAAATTAATTATAAAAAAAAAAATCAAACTCTAAAACATTCAGGGAAGTCAAAATTTTTCAAAGATGATCAAGACCTTATTTGAGACATGATCATTTAAATAAATAAAATAAACTAAATTAAAAATAATTAAAATGGAAATATATATATATATATATATAGCAGCAGTGAAAAGAAATAAAAAATAACTAAAGAAAAATAAAAATAAAAAATAAAAAAAGATATATAACTATATATATATATAATATATATATATAGTATATAATTATATATATATATATACTATATATATATATATATATATATATTCAAAGAAAATTAATCAATAAATAAAATAGGGTCAATAATAAAATATGACGCTGAGGCCCAATTAAACAGATAAAAAAATACTAAAAGGAGTTAAGAACGAATAGGATGATAAAATACATAAAAAATGAAGGATCAAGAAAATAAACCCTAATGGAGAATAAATCAACAACAAAAACTATAAAAAGAACACCAATACCTACATAGATAAACAAACAAACAAAATAAATCCCAAAAAGAAGCCTAAAAAACTAGGAGGAGAAGGCAGGGACCCAAATTCTACTAATATTCCAACCATCATCTCTAATCAAATTATTGGGTCTTTTTTCAATTTCTAGGGCCTCCCTCAATTTATGATGATGGAAATGACTAACCTTAGCAATGACTTGGGCCTCCTCAATGCAGATGTGATGCTTAGATTTATCTACATGCTTTTCCAAAGTAGAGGAGTGGGTCCTGCCATGCTTGATGTTAGCGGAATGCACACAAATCCTTTGATTAATTGAGTGACCAGTCTCACCAATGTAGGGAGTCCCACAGGAGCATGGGATAACATAAACTCCCTTCATATTCTTGGATAACAATATTGTCAGTGGCATATTAGTTAAAAGGAAGATGAACACCAGAAAATCGATCCTTGGTATCTTTTTTAGCACTAAGACCCTTTTCAGCTCTGAGGAAAGCTTTAGTACATTGGTGTCTACTATACCCATTATTAAAAACAACACTTAGGAGATGTGCTTTCTCTTCATTGATATGGTTGTCATTAAAAAACATTAAAGCTCTAGTAACTAAGGTGTTGAGAACACCAAGCTTTTGAGCTGGGAAATGATGAGAATTAACATGAAGATATTGTTCACTATGATTTTTCTTACGAAATACCTGATGAGAAAATAGCCATCATCATTCCTTGAGAAGAGGACATCAAGGAAGGGCATACTACCATTACATTCAAATTCCATGGTGAACTTTATGGAACTAGATTGACTGTTAAGATGGAGGAAAAACAGTTCCAACTTTTCTTTACCATGGGATCGGATGACACAAGTGTCTTCCACAAACCTCTTCCACATCTTAGGTAGAAGACGAGAAGAAGCTAAGGCCTTTGATTCAAAATCCTCCATGAATAGATTAGCTACCACAGGGGAGAGGGGTGAACCCATGGTGACACTGCAAGTTTGCTCATAGAATTCCCCATGGAATGAAAATAAAGTAGAAGTAAGACAAATACCAACTAAATAAGTCGCATCAAGATCCGTGATGTTCTTGATGACTTCAATGGCCTCGTTGATAGGGATATTAGTGTAGAGGGAGACCACATCGAAGTTCACAAGTTTGTCATCTGGATCAAGCTTGAAACTCTTTAACTCATTAACAAATGATGCAGAGTCTTTGATGAAGGATTATGTATGGACAATAAGGGGCTTAAGCTTTTGGGCTAAATATTTAGCAAGAAGATAAGTTGGCCCTCCTATTAGGTTGACAATGGCTCTCAAAGGAGCCCCATCCTTATGAATCTTTGGCAGACCATAGATTTTGGGGGTAAGAGGGAAACTTTCAATAAGCTTATGACTGAATGATGTTGGGTTGTGTTATATTCTTTCCACGACTAACCTATATAGTGAACCGAGGGGTTAGAGAGGGGGCAGAGCCCCCCCTTCGTTGCGACGATTATGCAGCGGGGGGGGTCACAGGGGGGGCGGAAACCCCCCCTGTCCGAGGGGTTTGAGGGGGGCGGGTAGCCCCGCTATACGGGGTACGAGGAAGTGCCTCGAGAAATTTTTTTTGGGACCCTATATTAGGTTGGGCGAACCTACCTATGGTTTTGGACGCAATGGTTTTTCGGTCCATGGTATTGGATGCTTCGGCATGTATAAATATGTATTGTAACATTGAAAGGAATATAATGAAAAATCAAGCTGGTAGTCTCGGTTTTTGAGATCCAGTGGGAAATCTCTGTGTATATGTGTTTTATGGGTTATGCTCTCGCATTTTTATTTTCTTGTGATTTAGAATTCGTATGCAGGTAATTTCTGTACGGGGTTAAAACCTACATTTGGTATCAGAGCTGTTTTTTGGCTTCAAGGGGACGCCTTTGTTGCTGAGGGGTTTCGCTCGGGCCTGTGGTAGACCCTGTTCAGTGGGAGATCTGTGAGATCGATTCTGGTGGTGAAAGAAGATGGCGAGCAGCGGAAAGACAGAGATTGAGAAGTTCAAT
>APFE031275312.1:4050-63299 GCA_000404065.3 Pinus taeda | reverse complement strand
ATATAGGCATTTTTTTTTGTATTCATATGAAATATTGCATTTTTATTGTCCAATTGGGGTAGCTCAATTGGCAATGGTTGTCCCCCATGAGAAGAAGATGGACATGATGAATATGTAGTCCTACCAAGCTTACAAAACAAAAAATATTGTATCTTTATTATTTTTAATTATACCAATAGATTTGTTTCGAAGCCATTACATTAAGGTTCAATGTGTCATTTGCAAGAATTGAGAGAGAATTCCAATAGCTTCTCCCAACTACATTGGATATATCCAATTGATATGATTAAAAATTTTGTTACATGTTTTTAAATATAGTTATACTTAACTCATATATTAGTGCACCTCTATAAATTAAATGTTAGGTAAACATCGATAAACTTAAATTAACTAAATTATGACTTTATTCTAAATTTTGTTTATTGTTGTTAGTTATAAAATGAATTAATATATAAATTAACTGTATAAACATTTAAAAAATAAATATCTAACAAGATTCCCAGCGTGGAGATTCACCCCAACTTTACCATGAAGATTCCTAATCTATACATAGAATTTGTAACAATATCATGGGTCATTGCCATGAATTATTAATACCCCGTGTACAAAAAATTATAAGTCATTTCATTTGATGCTTATTCATATGACATGTTTTGTTTTTTCAATTATGCCAATAAACATGTCTATTTTAGAATATGCTTCTAGGATTTTAATTTAATTATAATAATTATTAGGTGGATGGTAGGGATTTCACATCCTCTAAATATTTTAGACTATTTTGGGTAGTGTTCACAAATGGAAGGTTGAAATTTATCTCAAAGGTAGTTATGCTCTTTATACTATTTTAATTAGATTAATTAACTAAAGAAATATGTCATATGAACAAGTATCATATGAAATAAGTTATAGCTTTTTGAGCATGTGGTATTGGTAAGCCATAATATTCGCCCATGATATTGTAAAAAAAACTATTTGCAAATTTAGAATCTCCATTATAAAGTAGGGGTGAATCTCTATGCTCAAGAATCTTGTTAGATGTTATTTTAAAACAACATATGTTTAATTTATGCATTAATTTTTTTAGAATTAACAATAATAATAATAATTTGAATAATTTAGTTAAATTTTTTTACCCTTTTTAATCTTGGGAAATGTGAAATCTATGATGAAGTTAGTGCTTTGATGCTTATCATGGGTTGATCTCTATCAATATTTACTAACCATTTAATTTATATGCTTGTGTTATTTAATTAATTTAATTAAAAAGACAAAAAAATATAATTATTTTAGAAATAAATTTCAACCATTAATTTGTGAATACTACTAAAAAAAGTTTAGAATATTCCAAAACAATTCAATACCTAAATCCACCTAATAATTATTGATGATTAAAAGATACACCTTAACCTCTGATCTAGCCAACACCCAAAGGGATCAAATTTTTTGAGGTGCAAACTCCTCTTAGAGTGTAAAACTTCAAAAAAGGTTAGCACCTCCAAATATTGATCCCTCTTGATATCTCATATATATGTGGTTAAGATGGATCTATACTTGTTATGTGGGTGCACATACACACACCGTGTTTAATATTTCATTGCTTAAATTTTATTTCTTAATATATAAATGAATTTTATGCCTTGAAAATATTCTTGGGCACTTGAATTGTGTAGACTACATAGCTTAAACTTATAATTCCAACAAATATTTGCTTTGTTGAATTTCAAGCCAAAATGTAAAATAATGAGACTATTTGAATTGCTTTACCCACCTATGTAGCATCTTAACCATGGCTCTATGAAATTCTGGTAGAGATCAAATATCTTGAGGTGCAAACCTATCTTAGAATAAAAAACATTAAAAAAGATTTGCACTTCAAGGGATGTAATATCTCTCTCTCTCTCTCTCTCTCTCTTCTCTCTCTCTCTCTCTCTCTATATATATATATATATATATATATATAATATAGATATAACAAATTGCATTTTTTGAATAAATTGATACTAACTCCTCGAAAATTTCCATGGGAACTTGGATTGTGTTGAATATACATAGATTAAACTTGCAATTCCAATAAAAATTTATTATATTATTAAAAAAATTATCCCAAAAAATAAACTTGAAAAAGAGTAGAAATATAGGATAATAAGACTTAAGTATGTATATACCAATAAAATTTAAGTATGTCTATATTAAATAAAGCAATTAAAAAAAAATTGTTATAGGTAAAGGAGTTCAAGTAGTCTTATTATTCTACATTTTGGTTGTTGCTCACATATATTTTTTGGATAATTTTGTCTAACATCTAGTAAAAATTTTGTGCACTTGCAAGTTTAAGCTATTTGTAGCTTACATAATCCAAGTGTCCAATGCAATTTTCAAGATGTTATATATATTTATATATTCAAAAATGTAATTTAAACAATGAATATATACATAAAGACAGAAAGAGAACCAATATAGATTTATCTTAACCATGGCTATATGAAGAGCTAAGAGAGATCAAATCTCTTGAGATGATTTTTTTTTTTTAATTTTGCACTATAAAAGAGGTTTGCACCTCAAAATATTTTATACTCAATACATCCATGATTAAGTATATATAGGCTTGACCTATAGCTTGAGAAACTGTGACCCAAGGGCATCTAAGCCATCAAAATCACATAGGGATCAAACCCATCCTAGGTCACACCAACCTTTAACACGACTGAATTTTTCGCACAGAGTTTCAAACTAGTGAACTTCACATCACAGAGTGACTTAAAAATACACTCCATCGCCATCTATTATACACCCCTTGAACTATAATATAATTTAATTTAAAAAAAAAAAATTATAATCAATTTGAAAAAATATTAATAAATTAATATCTATGTAAGATTTTTAAAAATATTAATTTTCTCTATTTAATGTTTTGGATTATTTACCAAGATAAATTGAAGCAAATTTAAATTATTAATTCACTTTATTTTATTTTTTTTCTAAGTAAAGGCTAATTCTATTAATAAAAGGTAAAAATAGAGTTACAAGGAGGTCGAGACCTCAGAGGAGAGCCGAGACTGTCCATCAGTACATACAAACTGTCCCAGGGTTGGGAAAACCAGAAACAAAAAGCCCAAATCCATTCAGAGCGGGCTAGCCATGTTGGTAAACCATAGAAAAGATCAAAAGAAAAGCTGTGACCATACTATCTATACTGCCCAGATAACCATAGGCAAAATTGCAGAACCAAAGACCTGATACAACTGCAGAGCCAAAGACCTGATACAAAAAGACAATAACAAAAGCCATATAGGCATAGCACATTGAACGAAAGATTGAAGAGAGGAACAGGAGAATCAGACATGGCCCAGGAGGCTTCAAGCGACTGTTTCATGGTCCTGAGCTTCCTCCTCCATCGAGCATGGATTGCCCATCCACGAGTCATCAACAGTGTCCTCAGCATCTATACCGCTGCCACCTCGAAGAGTTGCCAAACGCCGAATGCCGCCAGAACCACTCGTCGGGTGAACAGAGGCCGATACTTCTTGGAGGTTGCCGTCTGGTGGCTTGAAGACATCAGGGACACTTCCCTCAGCCTGCAAATCACCACAATTGAACACAATGCCAACGTCTTCCCCCTACTATTCACTTTCATCCTAAGACTGCATTGCCGAGGTATGCATAGAAACACTAGTCCGAGCTTCTTCCTCCGCAAAAATTACAGTGATGCTGGCTGAGAGAACAGGTTTATTGAGGTGACTTTGAAATTTGAAGTGGGTGGTTTGGAAAGAGTTGCGCGAGAAAGTCTTGCAATGTCAGAGGGAGGGGAAAATGAAGCCAAAGGAATAGCAAGCGGGGGAGCAGCCTGAGAATTTCCACGGCCTCCATGACTACCACCACGGCGACAACTACCGTAGGGATGCACTATTGTCAAGTATCAAGGCAGCTTGATGGAGATGAAGAGCAGGGAAAAAAAAAGCAGGAGCCGAGGTAAGGGAGCCGATTAAGAGTCATGAACTAGACATTCAACGCAGCCTTCGGAGCACTGCAAGGATGCAGGGTCTGGGGCAAGCTATTGTTGGGAGGCCAGAGGGAAATAATAGCGGAGAGAGCCGAGACAGCCATAAATAAAATTTCAAGCGAAGTGTCTCGAACGAATGGCTCATTCAATACCGAATGCAAATTGATCTGCAAGTACCCATTATGAGCCTGCTTCATCCACGGGAGAGCTTGGGATAATGTGCGATCCTGCCATCTGCAGGACCTAATGCCGGCGCGGAATAATCCCTCCATTAATATAGCATTAAAGCACCTGCATCTGGGAAATTCACTTTATTTTTTAATTAGCTAATATTTTTTTTTTTTATTATAAGAAAATAATATAAAAAGAAGAGATATATAAAAATATATATATTCTATGCATTTTTTTCCCGATATCTTCCAACTCACATTTATATTTTAATAATTATATTATATTATTTTTTTAATTTTTTAACATTTTATTTTTATTATAGAAATAATTAAAGTTAAAATATATAAAAATTATATCTTTATAGCATTTTATTAATTCAGAAAGTAGATATATCGTGTGGCACATTATTTTAAAATTCCACTAGTTGCATTCCTATCAGGTTTGTTAGCTAGGTAGTAATTACAAAAGGATACTGACAAAAACCAAAGGAAGTTGGAGGACCATACATAGTTTTTCCGAATTAACCAAAAGAGCTCAAGTATCAAAATGCATCCCACAAACATCCTTGCTCATCAATATTGCCTAGAGTCAGGTCATCTGGAGCATTTCCATGTGACAAACAAAAGGCCTCATGAACATGTGCTTCCATGTAGTCCATTTGGCCTTCAAGGCAATCCAACCTCTCTTGAGGCCTCTTCTATCCTTAGTGAAGGAAAACCAAGCAATCCATCATGTGTCATTGATTGTGTTGGAGTTTGTTCATAATAGAAATGGCCTCATTGTAGTCATCATGATGGTCACAGGCATGAACGTCTCCACCAATGTTATGTAGCCTGATTTATTTATGCTTCTAAGGAATCGAAGGGTCTGGGTAAGTCCACTCACCCAAGTGAGATATCATGTTGCTTCTCCACCTCTACTCCATAATCTTGTTGCTCCACTCGATGTGTTATACCATGACTGCGAGGACCATCGCCTCTCTGAGCTCTTTCCACGTTGGCATTACATTAATATCTCACTAGGCACCACACACAAACCACTTAACATGCCCAAACCACTCACCCCACTGTCAAGATGGATGAAATTTTGGAGGTCTGGAGACTCCTCGCCATCTAACGAGCCAACTCCAATAGAGGACTTCCAAACTAGGAGATACCATGCAATTCTGACCACGTTTCGGCCACCAAGTTGAGCCAAGGAAGATATTCCTCTTAACAGAGCTAGCCCACCAACAAAAACACCACAAGTCTTGAGTACTATTGACTCCTCCCACCTGCACGAGACTCTTTGCCCTTACTTTCGAAATTGAAATCCCATGGCCTCCATGAACTACAAACTTGCCACCTCACATCCCTACCACATATAAAGGGCTGCCAAATCTGAGGTCACAAGTCGTAAGTAGGAAACCACCAACCTATACCACCATGCTAGCCAATCCCCACCATAAACTAGACACCACTAGAGAGACACAACCAGGCCGAAGTAGAATAGAATGATGAATGATTCAAGAAAACTTTACTTGAATCTAGGAGAGTCAAGAATCCTCAGAATTTGACACAAGTGCAACCCGTCCAACAAGATAAACCACTCACACACAATTAGGACTACCCAAAATGAACCAAGGTCTCAAACGATGTCCGCCGACACCACCTCTTTGGCAAAATAAACTTCATTAGCATCTGAATTAACATTTGTCTTTGAACTCGTAGAATGGAGGGCAAGGTAGGGTTGTGATAGATAGCCACCCTATGCTCTATGTATGAAAATCTCCACCAACAATGCTTTTCACATTCGCTCGAGCCATCTGTCATGTACCACAATAAACTAGGTTGCACAAATAGCCATTATTTGTTCGTGAAACTTCTTATTCCACCCGGGGAGGGGATTAAATGTCTTCATCATCCCCTATCCCTCCGTTCATCACCCCATCAAGGATTTAATAATCATATTATATTCATTATTATTTTGAAGATAATTATATGCTTTTAATAAATATAATTTTTTTTAACCATACTTTTGTTGAAATAAACCATTTTGTATTAAACTAAATTTTATCTAGTAAATAATTAAATAATAAATATACTTATTCTTAATTTATTTGCTATATACTTTGGTAAAATAGTTATTTTTTAATAAATAATTAGAAAATAATTTTTTTTTTTTAATTTCTAGAGAATATAAGTTAGTAGATGAGTTGAGAGGTGAACCGTGTTCTTGATGGGTAATGACTTCCTGGGGACTCCATAAGTAACAAAAAAAATTGGTATACAAAAATAACCATTGCTTCCTTTGTAGCTTTATGAAGAGCCTTCATTTCAACCCACTTTGTTATATGCTTTGTGCATACTAGAATGTATATCTTCTACCTTTTTGGGGAATTGATTAGCGGTACAAAATCAAGGGTCACTTCTCGAATGGCTCCACCAAAATATGAGGTTGAAGTGGCATATTGTCATTATGTATAAGTTATGTATACAAAGGGACATCATTGTTCTTCCACTGGAACATAAATTCTTATACAAAGGGACATCATTGTTCCCGCAGTAATTGATGTTGTGGAATATCTAAAAAAAGTTTCTAAAAAAGTACAATCTGCGGCCTAAACCTTGAATGATTTGCTAGATTTCCAAAGGATTTTTTATTCGTTAGTTCTTGGTAGTGATACATGCCTTTCAATCTAATCCATGAATTTTGATCAGATCCTACAATACATTCCATGAGGCAGAAAAGAAGCGTGAAAGGAGTAAATTTTAGAATGGGAAGGAAATTCAACAGGGAATTCAAGTGTGAAACTACCAATAGGGCGTATGGAAAAAGGGAAAGGGAAAGTAAATTCAAGGGAAAAGAGGGAAGAACAAAATTGGATAGGGGAAGTTTCTTTAGAAGAAAGGGAAGGTTCATTTCTATAGGACGTAGAAGAAAAAATAGAAGGGAATTTATGAAAAGGAAATAGAAGAAGGGAAGAATTTCACCTCAAAAATCTACTTGAATAGTGCAAAACCAAAAGTAAATGCAACGGGAACTGAGTGTTGCTTGCAAAAAATTTATTTGTCAGTTGTCCCAAACGTGGATGAGGGCTTCATTCCTGCATTTAAAATCCTACTTCTTCTTGGTGACAATTAGCACATATCAAGATCAAGCAACATTCCCATTTTATTAGAATTTAAATCTTTTTGCCAGTCTGCTTGTTTTTAGGTTGATCCTTCTATGACCATGTCAGTAAACTGATTTTCACAATCACAGGAAAATATTTTTTCTTGTTTTTTTTTTTAGTTTTTGTCATTTTTTTCATTTTTCTTTTTATTTTCTTTATTTTTGGAAAGAAAGAATCAGATCTGTAATAGGTTGGCATAGCCACCTACCATCTCTAGCTCAGATTGTTGTTGCACTTGCTGTATGAAGTCTTCCTTTGTGAGGGGTTGAAAATATACCTTGAGTATATGCCCGTTCACAAGGAATACTGAATCTTTCCCATCAATAGTTTTTATCTCTACAACCCCATTCTAAAAAAATTATGGCTACTTCATAAGGTCCCATATAGTGTGTATGGAATTTTCCTTTGAAATGTTTAAATATAAAGTCATAGAGAAGTACCCAATCACCTGGTTGGAACTGCTTCTTCTTGATAGAATTGTCATGCCACGTTTTGCGTTGCTATTGTACTAATACATTTTGTTGAATAAAATCTCTTCGAAATTCATCTAACTCATTTAACTATAACAAACGATGATGTTGTGCTTATGAGAGATCTAATCCCAACTAAAGTGTTATTAGAAAAGTTTTTATCTGGAACTCTATTGGAAAAACATCTTGTTTCCTATATACCAGCTCATATGGTGTATTTCCTATGCTATTCCGCCAAGTGGTTCAATAAGCCCAATCTTCATATTAAAAATTTTGAATATAGATGTCATGGTCCAAAAAGTACAATGTTTAGAAATTCATTGCAACATTTGCATATATATAATTGTGGCAATTCAAAAGCTCCATAAACTAAATAGATATAATTCTGAAATCACTTGTAAGAATGCTATATTCTAGAAAAAAAATGGCATATGTTTTTTGTTGTCATTATCATCATATAAAAATTAAATAAAAAAGAAACAATAACCTGATATCCATAGACTCAGAGACTTGCCTCTAAACCAAAGGGCCCTACAGGGAGAAAAAGAGCTTCTTTAGAAAGTTTATCATCTTAAATGTCTGATTTAATGTAAATATGCCTAAAGGAGAGCTAATCAAAAGACTTAATAGAATCTTGGATGATCTAAAACTTGGAAAATATAATTCCTACTAGTCTTAAATGTGATGCCTTCTATGTCCAAGAGTTTTTTTCTAGCTCCTAGTATTTTGGAGTTTGTTGAGATCTAGTTGTTCGAGAGATTCTCTCTAACTAGTTAGCTTCCTTGATTGGTTTGTGGTTGAGATTTTCACTCAACAAAGACATTGTATGTCCAAGATAGATTAGTTATCTTAAGACACAGTTTCTTGTATTTATATTATATTATTATTTGATGTGAATAATAAAATTTTATGTGTCTTATGCTAATTAAACTTGGTATCAAAGCGTGAGTGAGGGATGGGTATGTGGAGTCGTTGACTGTGCCACGTGAGTCAGATTAGTTTGTTATCGGCATTGGCCACTGAGTGTGACTACAGACCCAAGCGTGGTTGTTGAGGCTCATTTATTCTAGCTCACTGATCTGCGTGGGTGGACCTGCGTGGACATTTGTGGACCTAAGAGTGGTCAACTATGGCAGTTGGTCTGTGTGGGCTTCTGGAAGGTTTGATGTGAGTTTAACTAACTCAATGTGTAGTGATTTTGTTAGAATTGGCTACTCTAGCAAATCACACGTATGTAAATATGGAAATTTAAGACAATTAATTGAGAGTGACATTGAAGATGCCAAAGACAATGTTATGAACAAAATGAACAATTTCAAAAGAGGAGGTAAAGGAGTAGCAATAGACATTAAAGGATGATGAACAACCAAGTTTGTCTGAGTTTGTAGAATAGACTCATGACCGTGATAAAGTACGAGTCACACATTGTAATTATAGAATATTTGCATGTCATATATTTCTTTGTAAGCGTTCTTTGTGGTCCTTGAAATGATTTATGTACCTAGTAAGTTATTAAGGTTGCAATATTAAAAGGACATATGGTTGTAAGACCTAAAGAGGCATTCATCCCCTTTGTTATGTGTTCCCTAGTGACATCAAGTTGTGGAATCAACCAATCGGTGGGTACAAGGGTGGAATGTGTACTTGTATCTAAGATTGATATGCAATCAAATGGGAATTGAGTCTTCGATTGGGGGGGGGGGGCGAGGGGCGAAGAGGTGGGGAGGTTTGTGAGATGGGATAAGTTCAGATCCTCGCCCCCCGCCCCCCCCCCAATAAAAAAACTCAATTCTTTGATTTCATATCAAGCTTAGATACGAGTACACCTGTCACCCTCATACCTACTGATTGGTTAATTCTACAACTTGACGTCACTAGGGAACACATAAAAAAGGGGTATGCAAATGAACCAAGAGGCAAGTTTTCAATCAATGTGCTTTTATTGGACCACTTTATAATCACCTAAAGATTACCAATGACTTACAACTTTTTTCCATTTTTGTAAGTGTCACAAATAATTTAAATAAACAAAAATTCTAAATTGTTATGAGGTTGATGAGTGCTCTAACACTAACATTATTATGCGCACTGTCCAATATTTCAGGTACCTTATGTGAGCGGCAAATTGAGTGCCAGCAAATGACTTTTTACCAATTAAAATTTATTTAAAATGTTAGTTACCGAAAATTGTTACACAGTGTGCTAAAATTTACATTGCATTTGTAAAGGCCAGCAGATGATTTTTTACCCATTAAAATGTATTTCAAATATTAGTTACCAAATTCACTGAAAAAAAGTACGAAAATTTTGTGAATTCGATAAGAATACCGTATTATTTTTCCAAATTCGATTTGGTTTTCAGGTTTAATTGATAAAGATTACGTAGTTTAACTAGACGGGCGGATTGTTCATTCAATAAGAGAGAATGCAAACTGCGATAATAGTATGTCATCTGCGGATAAATAAAGAACATTAAAATTCAATAAGTCCAATGAATATTGGTAAATATAGAAACATCAGTTAAAAAAATGCATTCTTCTGAAAAAGTAAAAACAATGCATGCGTTTCACTATGTAGGTCATTCTTTCAAAACATTCGAACCTTTCATACCATATATGCACATGGAAGGCAATATTGAAATAGAAATCAATACTGAAGATGTTACAGTATCCACGATCCACACGACCGGGTGACTTAAAACAATGACAATATCGAGGCTTTCTTGAAAAATTAGTTCACTCCACCATTTTAGTCTCATATTAGCTTTTATCATCATTTTAAAAAATAATAAAGTCACACTCACAATATCGAGGCTTTCTTGAAAAATTAGTTCACTCCATTTTATTCTCATATTAGCTTTTTTAAAAATAATACAATTTGTTTTTGCTGAACACTCATTTAATTTTCCAAAAATAGCTTCTAAGATTATTTTTACACGTCATGGCTAATAAGCATATTTTTTAATTGAATAGCCATATGTCTCTTCATACTCAATATTAATTTTTAAATAATAAAACTATGGCAAAGCCCAATAGATGGGTAGAATAAAAATGTGCATTGCCATAGTATTGTCTTGTGATAAGATAAGAATATGCTATATAAGTGGGATTACTGCAAATCGATTCCAAACACCAAAATTTTAGAAGGCGGAGTTGGTGATGGGACTTGAGTGGTGTATGGTTGGTGTCTCTAGAGATTTAAACATGGGTGGGACTACTACAAATCTATTCCAAACACTAAAACACAAAAACTCTGGAGGCCGGAGTTGGTGATGGGACTTGCATGGAGTATGGGTGGTGCCTCCAGAGATTTGAACATGGGTGAGACTACCGCTGTAACGCCTTGGGAGATTCGCGACGGGTGGGCGCCGGGCGCGCGCACCCACCGGGCAAGCGTGCACGACGACACGATGGAGGGTGCGGGCGACTTCGCACGATATGCGACGTTCTGACGACCTGTCATGCGACGAAAGGCAAACACCCAAGCGTTGAACGACCGAACAACGAAGGCAGAGTTGTGCGTGCGAATGAACACATATGCGACGAGTTTGGGAGTTTATACGATGGCGTGGAAGGGCGGTCACACATGGAAAGCCGACCATGGAGTTGGTGTGTTGGGGGCTTGCGTTGGGGCGTCGGCCAAGGGGCTTCGCCCACTCCTCACCCATGATGGATAGCATATAAATGTGTGAGCGTTGAATGCTCAAAGGACATTCAATCATCATCGCTCATCCTCTCTCTTGACATCGCATAACAGGTGGAGAATTGCGCATATTGGTGTGCATAACTCATGCGCATTACATGATAAGTGCGCAGGGTTGATACTTGGTTCTTGGTTGGTTCAAGGGGCCGTGAGTGGATGGTTGGAAGTGCAGATTGTGCAGGACGTGCAAGGGTGTCTTGGTGACCCGTGTGTGGGAACCCGCTCTTGGTGCAAGTGTGCACAATCTCTATGTAAAGGCAGGTTGCCTCATGCTGTAAAATTGGCTAAGTGTTGGCTTGGAGTTGCCAAGCACACTAGCACATTGTACTCTTGAAAAACTGATATATAATATATTTTTGGGCAGACTGTTCGGGAGTTGCCCCTCCCCTTTATATCTTGCAATTGATGTCTTTTATAATTCTTGTGATAATGAATGATTATGGGCTTCATTGATATAAAGGTTTAATGCATTTTACTTGGTTGCGAAAAACAAACTAAGTATCGGTTGTGAATTAGGCGTAGTCCGCACACATAAGTATTGTTAAAAAGAAAGTGTGGGGTGGTGCCGCACCTCGCCGGCATGGTTGGAAGACCACCGTAGGCTTGGGGGCGTGACAGTTGGTATCAGATTTTGTGTTGAAGGTAGAAGCTACTACACAACTTCACCGAAGTGAAGTTGGTATCAGAGCAGACTGATAACCGGGTGTCGAAGCTTATGAAGAAGAGATGACGGGTACTTGCAGGTGAAGGAAGTGGTTTCACGCTCAAGTGAAACAAGGATTGGTTCATTATGCAGGGGCCGAACGAAAGACTGAAGGGTAAGATGGAGGATACACCTACGAAAGGTGAGTCTAGCTATGAACCGGGTGAAGTCTTTAGGTACGAAGTGTTGGAACGAATGAGACAATGGAGTTCTAACTGGGTTGCGATGAAGGCCGAGAACATGAAGTTTCGGGAAGGTTGTTCGGAACTAAGAAGGGAACTTGAAGAGCTCAGGAGCCAATGCAAAAGTACGGCATATGTTGAACTCAAGGAACTTTATAAGGAGATCCAATGAAGCGGTCTTGGTCTTCAAGAGCTCTTTGATGAAAGAGCCCGTTTAAGGAAGGAAAGTGCCAAGTTGGAGGCTGAAATCAATCTGATTGAGGAAGAAATAAAAGGAAAGCTTCTTGGGAAGAAGATCGTCGTGATTGACCAAGAGGAGCTTGATTACATTGACAGGTTGGGGACTTACTACCGTGACAATCCAGAGGAGGAACGAAAGTTGAGTTCTATGAGAGTATTCAATGGACACTTGGTTGGTGCACTTGAGCAAAGTTCGATGAAGGATAAGCTTGAGGGAGTTCAAGCTAGACCGGGATCGGGTTGCCTTGATAAGCCAAACAAGGAGGTGAAGTACCTTAAGAAGGAAGTCAAGTTGGAGCATGAGCTAATTGACTCTTCTGAGGCCGAATTCTTGAAGAAGGTTGCTGATATAAGACATAAAACAAAGCAAACAGAAGGAGGTAATGCCTTGAAACTGAGTTTTGTGCCGGTGACCGTGAAGGGAAAGAGATTTGCAACTTTGGTTGATACAGGGGCTACACATAGCTTCTTGAGTAAGAAGGCAGCAAAATCTTTTGGGAAGAAAGCAGGAATGGAGAGGGAATTGAGTTCTTTCAAAGCAGTCAACTCTACCATGAAAGTTGTTATTGGTGTTATGAAGGACACTCAAATAAAGGTTGGATCATGGTTTGGAAAGTTGGACTTGAGAGTTGTGGACATGGATGATCACTCTATGGTGTTGGGGCAGGACTTCATGAAGTTTGCACAAGCTGTACCGATGGTGGACCGGGACATACTCTTGATTACAGCCGAAGGGAGAACCATGATGGTACCAATGAATAGAAGGAGTTGCTTGGGGTATAGGCCAAGGATGAATTCGATGACATTGTATCCCAAAGATCCTAATGTGAAGCATGAGGATGTGGAGCAAAGAGGACTTGGGACTATGACTCAAACAACGAAGGAAGGGAAGTTGATTGACTTCGTTGCTAGAGCTAGAAAGAATGAGGTAAGTGAGAAGGCAGTCTCACAAACCTTGAGACACTTGACAGAGACATCTTCTACTAATGATCTTCAAAATGGGGTTGCAAAAGAAGGGAGTCCTAGTACTACTTCAGAGGCAGTGGTTGATGAGGATTATGAGGGTAGAGATCCTGCTGGCATAGTGGACTTTTGCAGGTATGCTATGGGCATATATGACTTTCAGTTGACAAAAGACAAGCTCAAGGAGCTTGGGTGTACATGTGAGGAGGTTGAGGCTGTGCATACATACTTGAGGACACAACATCAATCCGACACATGGGTGGATGAGAGTCAAGGAGGAAACTTCCTGGCCCTCCTTACTCTATAGACAACCTTGGAGATAGGTTGGTGTGGAGGCCTTGATAGGGAGGAACCACACCAACTCTACAAGGGGCCTTGGGAGGAGGCTTCTTTATGACAGATTGCAGACTTGGGTGCAGATGGCCAGATGTTGGGATGAGGTCTACATGAGTGGGACATCATGGACAACTAGTGTCATGGACATCAGGTTGGAGATATGGAGCATAACATTTTGGTGCAGAGACATTATGTGGGAGCATGAGTAGATGTGTCATTCATGGACATTCTATGGGAGTATGTCGAAGCAAAGGATGTTGTGCAGATGCTGTTATGACTTGTATGAGCTAGTGGAGAGGTTGTACACTCTTGTGCAACTAAATCATGGCTTGATCATGTTGCAAATGGATGGAGACTACTTCATGGACCTGAGCATGGGAGATTCTTGAATGAGTCCGAGATGTAGCAAGAAGTCAAGGGAAAGATTGATGGTGACATAAGGATGTGCATTCATATGGTTTGGACTTATAGTTGGACTAGCTACCCAACTAGTTCGAGGCATGGGGGGATCCAATGTGCAGAGATATGTCCAAGTTAGGCTGGACCGAGGGGAAAGACTACATGGAGGTACTCACAAGGTGAGATAGATGGAGGAAGGTGTTCTCTTGAGGCACTTGACTTGATGATGAGGTGCTCTCTTAAAACACTTGACTTGACACTTGATGGAGGAGTGTTCTCTTTGAGCACTTGGAAGTTTGATGAGATGTTGACACATGGGTGTGGTGTGATAACACTTGTTGACATATCATGGGCAGTTTGCACATGATGGAGGACACATTGTTGCAGTGGACATGTAGCTTGATGTTGGAGGGATCAGCCTTCCGTGGTGGAGAGCAGCATGGAGACATTGTGGCAGGTGGTCGATAGTCATGGACATCTATGACATACCTTGGTATGGAGTATCTTGGTGGCAGTTAGTCACTTGGACGAGACATGGTGGAGATGGAGACCTACATATGTTGCAGGGATGTTTGCCATATGTGAGGGGAGTTGACATCATGGTTTGATGCTTGGAGTTTGGATGTTGCTGAGGACGACAACGAATTCAGGTGGAGGAGGATGTAACGCCTTGGGAGATTCACGACGGGCGGGCGCCGGGCGCCCGGGCACGCGCACCCACCGAGAAAGCGTGCACGACGACACGACGGAGGGCGCGGGCAACTTTGCACGATATGCAACGTTTCGACGAGCTGTCATGCGATGAAAGGCAAACATCCGAGCGTTGAATGACCGAACAATGAAGGCAGAGTTGTGCGTGCGAATGAACACATATGCGACGAATTTGGGAGTTTATACGATGGCGTGGAAGGGCGGTCACACATGGAAAACCGACCATGGAGTTGGTGTTTTGGGGGCTTGCGTTGGGGCGTCGGCCAAGGGGCTTCGCCCACCCCTCACCCACGATGGATAGCATATAAATTTTTGAGAGTTGAACGCTCAAAGGACATTCGATCATCATCGCTCATCCTCTCTCTTGACATCGCATAACAGGTGGAGAAGTGCGCAGATTGGTGCGCATAACTCATGCGCATTGCATGATAAGTGCACAGGGTTGATACTTGGTTCTTGGATGGTTCAAGGGGCCGTGAGTGGATGGTTGGAAGTGCAGATTGTGCAGGACATGCAAGGGTGTCTTGGTGACCCCTGTGTGGGCACCCGCTCTTGGTGCAAGTGTGCACACTCTCTATGTAAAGGCAGGTTGCCTCATGTTGTAAAATTGGCTAAGTGTTGGCTTGGAGTTGCCAAGCACACTAGCACATTATACTCTTGAAAAACTGATATATAATATATTGTTGGGCAGACTGTTCGGGAGTTGCCCCTCCCCTTTATATCTTGCAATTGATGTCTTTTATAATTCCTGTGATAATGAATGAGTATGGGCTTCATTGATATAAAGGTTTAATCCATTTTACTTGGTTGTGAAAAACAAACTAAGTATCGGTTGTCAATTAGGTGTAGTCCGCACACATAAGTATTGTTAAAAAGAAAGTGTGGGGTGGTGCCGCACCTCGCCAGCACGGTTGGAAGACTACCGTAGGCTTGGGGGTGTGACAACTTTAAATCTATTCCAAACACTAAAACTCCAAAACACCAAAACTCTAGAGGGCAGAGTCGGTGATGGGACTTGCGTGGTGTATGGGTGGTGCCTCCAGAGATTTGAACATGGGTGGGACTATTACAAATCTATTCCAAACACTAAAACACTCGAGGCTGGAGTTGGTGATGGGACTTGCATTTCGTTTTCTTGTATCCTCCTACACTATGAGTGTATGGGTGATGCCTCTAGATATTTGAACATGGGTGTGATGGGACTTGCATTTATTTTGCTTGTATCCTCCTACACTACGGGCGTATGAGTGATGCCTCAAGAGATTTGAACATGAGTGGGACTACTGCAAATCCATTCCAAACACCAAAACTCTAGAGGCCAGAGTTGGTGATGGGACTTGCATTTATTTTACTTGTATCCTCCTACATTAAGGGCGTATGGGTGACTGATGCCTCTAGAGATTTGAACATGGGTGAAACTACCGCAAATCGATTCCAAACACCAAAACTCCAAAGGCCACAGTTGGTGATGGGACTTGCATTTATTTTTCTTGTATCCTCTTACAGTAGAGCGTATGGATGACCCTTCCAGAGATTTGAATGTAAGAATACCACAAATAGATTCCAAACACCAAAACTCCTGATGTCAAAATTGGTGATGGGACTTGCACTTCTTATCATTGTTCTTGTATATTATTTTTGCCAACTTTATAGTCAATACAAACGAGGAGCTCGTGATCTTTTTCAATTTCTGAAATTCCTATGTTTCCTCATATTCCGCAATCAACTATTTTTTATCACTGCAGAGAATTTCAATTCTATTGTTTTGTGGACATTGAAGCTTCCTGTCATACAACTGTGGTTCAGAACGGCATGCATTTGATGTCTATTTAATTGACATGCATTTGATGTTTGTTTAATTGATTAGTTTTTGTGGGCCTCGAATTTGCATGTTCAACGCTCCTTTCGTTCAGGGTTAGGTTTATTTCATGACATGTACCCTGTCTGCCGTAACGCCTGGTTATTATTTGTTTCATACACTTTCATATGTATTTTACTTATAATTCTTCCATGTTCAGAAAGCAATTTCCAACCTTTCTTCCCATTTTCTAATATTTCTTTTCTAAGTTCACCAATATGTGCATTCATAGCTTTCCACTTATTTTTTTTTGGTTCTGTATCAAGTATTTTTTTCTTCCCTAAAATTCTCTGTAGATGATTTTTCCACATTTAATTTAGATTAGCATTGTGTGGAAGTTTATTGTGGAGACTGTAAAATTGGTGGCGGTCCATCCAAAAAAATTATTGTGTGAAGGTCCTTGTGGGAAAGATTGATAGTGGTCTCTACAAAAAGTTTATTATACTAAATTTCTCAGCATAATGAACATCCGCACAAAGACCTATCCACAATAAATTTTGGCACAACATTAATCTAAAATCAAATTATTAAAACACAAACATCTGCAAGCGCCTATGATGGTGGTAGAAGTAAATATACATGCTCTCATGTATATTCCTATCATTTTGGCTCGATTGTGACTCAAGCCAAAGGAAAAACTTATTATCAGGTGATCTACATGGTTTTTATGTATTAAGTCACTAATAACATACTTTGGAATATATTATTTGTATCTTGGAAATGTGTCTACAGATTTTAAAAAAGTTTCATAGCTTAATGTATCCATTGTCCTATATATGCGAAGACCACTCAATCCTATTAAGTTAGTGATCCCTCTCAAATATTTTGGCAATATAGCGGTGATGTTCACAAATCATATTTTTAGTCCGTTCCATATGGCAATGGCCAGGGACTATAGTAATCGGAATCACAATTTTTAGCATTAATTCACGTGGTTTATACACTGAGTGTGTGGCTTATGCAACCAGTTCCGTATGTTAACTATATGGTAGTTTGTTTCATCATCTTATTTGGCCTCTCCCCAAGGAGAAGAGGCCAAAAGCATATGTTATTTTCGACTTCCGTTGTTTTCATTATTTGGGAAGTGGAGATTAATGCTAGCATTAAAGGACTATTACAATCGAATTGCATTGAGATCTGAGGCGTATGTACACCCAACAAAAAATTTAACCAAAGTTTTCTGTACACGTGGCTTTACGGACTCTGGTCACAATATTCTGAAGGCTAGTCCACGCGTCTTCTCTTCTATTATACACTTGACACGTTTCCCTGACCGCTTATATGCTTGACACATTTCCCTGACCGCTTGAGAAAATTCAGAAAAATCTGTATCAGTTCAGTGGGTCAGAAAATTCTATATCGGTTCAATGGAATTTTGTGAATTATTGGAATTTTGCGGAACGATGAAGCCTGCCCGATCATTCAGTGAAGCTAGATCACTCACTGAAGTGATCTCGGTGATCTCAGTCCGATCACTCACTAAACTGATATTGGTCCGAGTCCGATCACTCACTGAACCCTGCCCACATCCGGTTGTTGTGATGCCCACACCCACCTGTTGTTCACATTGTTAGAATTTTTTGTGTTTTTCAGATATTATTAGTAATCAGTAATTAGTTTTGTATTTTTTTCAGATATTATCAGTAATCAGTATTGCAATTGAATGCATTATCAATAGCTTACCAGGCGTGAAATTTGTTACCTATGTATGCATTTCTTGGTATGCCTATACCTGCTTTCCAATTTTCTTTTTCTTTTGGGCAGGACTAAACTCTTCTACACCATTTCTTGTTTGGAAGTGGACAAGAACTGCTTGGTATGCCTGTACCTGCTTTCCAAATTTCTTTTCTTTGTGTTCTCTGTTCGTAAGAACTAGATACTACTTATGTTCTCTGTTTGTAAGAACCAGGCTAAAGTACTTCTTCCGTAAGAACCAGATGAGAAATCATGAGTTGTTAGTCCTTAGCTATTAAAAATCAGATGAGAAATCATGATTTGTTAGCCGGTAGATACACAACAATTTAAACGATTGATTTATAAATAGAGAAGGGCTTGAAACTTCTTCCAAAACAATTTATAAACGTAGGAAAAATGTTCGTAACAACAAAAATTAGGATTAGAAATCTTTGAAAATATTCGAGGGCCAAAGCAATTTTCTGAATGACTAATAAACATATAAACCTTGCAGGGCTTGAGCCTGTTTTCAAAACAATTTATAAACAAAGGATTTCTAAACTTGTTCACCTACGATTCAGTCAAAAGGTCCAAGTATGTGGATGAGCGTGGCGAACGAACTTTGGTTTTTGTCACCAAATGCGACCGCGCGCCTGAAGGGCTTCTAGAGATGGTCACCATGACATCGTCGACATACGCATGTTCAGTTGCGCCTCTTCTTCGGAGCTCTGGAGCTCATCGTCTTCTCTGAAGTTGAAATGGGGTTTGTTATGATAGAGCAGGACAAAGAACAAATGCTCTCTACCCAAAGTAAAGAACAAATGGTCGACTCTCCTAGGAGTAAAAATAAGATGAATTACATTTCTAAATGACATTTCCAATTCATGCAAATGTGTTTCCGTGTTGCAATATTTATTTGTTGGCGTAAATGTGTCGCTGTGTTGCAATATTTATTTGTTGGTGTGTGAGTTTTTAACATCGTTTAATTTCACTAAGATTTATAATTTTTATTTTTGCCCAAGTGTCTTAAGAGCTCAGTGGAAATGTACCACTCTGGGCTAGTAAGCTTCACAAGGCCTAGCCCTCAGGTTGTTCTTCCTGTCAGTCAGATCCTAGTCGAGTTTTAATGATAGATTCTCTCCCTTAAGTGGTTCTTCCTGTCGGTCTGATCCCAGAGATAGACTTTCCTGTAAAAAGATGAGGTAGGCTGGTAGCCATTTCCGGCTGGATTTCTAAACTAAGTTACATATGTTAGCTTTGATGCAACGTTAAGTGGCATGGTTAGGGATTGCATGCTATGTAATGGAGACAAAGGATGGATAGGTGAGGCACTTGGCTCTCATGTGAGGGCCCACATAGTCCACTAACTTGGTTTTTTTATTTTTTTGATTTATCTGCTGACTTTTATTCACAGGTGCGCTTTATTCCTTTGTACTTTTTGTGTCATGTAGTACAGACGGAAAAAACACAAAAATAAAAAATCCATTAAAAGACAAATTCCACAAATCTTTGCTTTTTCTACATGGTTTCTTGCAAATCTAGAAAGTTCCCTTCTTCAAGTGACATGAATTGTTGTAGTTATTCTGACATGTATCAGACTTGGTAAAATTGAGTGTTTGGCAACTACTTTAGTAAAATAATTTTTCATAGTGTCTCCTATAAGCTACTTTATTGTTGAAATTAGAAATGCACCAAAGAGCCTGAAAAGGAAAAGATTATATATATAGAGACACACCCACAGCTTTATAAGATCAAAAGATCACCAACCATTCTATAATACTGTTGTATATTTCATTGCTTAAAAGTTTCCCTTCTTGTCAGTAGTTAGTAGGCCAGGGAGCCTTACAAATACACACACAAAGGCAGGCATTTAGCAGAATTGCAAATAGGAAAACATATCCAATCTTGAAAATTCTCTTAAAAGCTATATTAGTTGTACCCACGTAAACAGTGAACCAAACCTTACCAATACCCTCGAAATACATGGGTTTAAGAGCCCATTAGAATATAGAATAGACACAAGTTGTTTCTCACATGCTCTGTAATGTCAATTAAACCTGAATGGAGTAACATGAAGCATAATTAATGAATCTACCTAGTAAACTTTGGCAGAAAAATCGGCATATGTTTTACTCTTTACTCTAAGGATTACTTACATGCAAATTATAGTAAATTGTAAGTTTGGGGTTTGATCTATTGACAGTTTTCTGAGTTTGGCTATTCAAGTGTATTGCCCAACATGTAAATGGCACAGTTGTACACTTGGGCCAAACTGGTCCTTTGTACCAAGAAGACATTGAATAATAAAATTAGAATAGGACAGACAGAAAAAACACAAAAAAAATCCATTAAAAGACAAATTCCGAAAATCTTTGCTTTTTCTACATGGTTTCTTGCAAATCCAGCAGGTTCCCTACTTCAAGTTTATTTCCTGTTTGGTGCTTTCCTGTATCACAAATTACCGGAATCCTTAAATCTAGTATTCACATTTAGTTAGAATCTACAATTTCTAATGTTGAACTGATTGGTTTTAGTGTCTAGTTGACAGAGTGAAGTACTGAAGCAGTTATCTACAATGTATCATCTAGTCATTGCCACTGGAGGTGGTGATGTAGTTCGCCCTCAAAATTGGTTAGGAATCTATTCTGTTCTGTTACAGATTTCATATTCAGCCTTTCTATTTTTGTTACTATATATATGGTGGATTGGTGCAGCCCTTTTATTGTTAGTAACATGTATTGGATCCAGTGAGTGAATGCTTTCCCTTGTTTTGTGTTGTTCCTCAAAAGGAACTACATGCGCCAAGGAATTACTGTTTGGTTGGATGTGCCTTTGGAGGCTTTGGCTACACGAGTTGTAGCAGTAGGGACAGAATATCGACCTCTCTTAGGCCAAGCATCTGCTGACTGTTATTCACAGGTGCGCTTTCTTCCTTTGTACTTTTTGTGTCATGATAGTTAACCTTCTCAATCTCCATGACTATTTGGATTGGATTCTATATTCTATCACATCATGTCTGCAATGTAACGGTGCATACATATTACTATCACATCATCTCTGCAATGTATACAATACAATATGTAAATATGTATGAATTTCATTAGCAATATCCTTTGATATCCAAATTACATGATTAATGGTCACAGAGGTAGCAGGACCACTAGGAAGGAGAAATTGGTAATATTTGGTTGTAAAGAACCCTTTGATTTTGCAAATTACATTACTAGTGTTGACAGAAGCAGCAGGATCATGACAGAAGCAGCAGGATCATTAGGAAAGGGAAATTGGTAATATTTGTTTGTAAAGAACCCTCCCTTATCCAAAAGGAAAGGAGAAAGTAGGAAACAAAAATGATACATACCAGAAACGTTGAACCAAGCCCACTTTGTTGCAAGTAGTGGATTATACCCTTGACTAAGGATAAAAATTAGTAAGTTCGAAAGCTTTTAAAAGAATTGTCTGCAACTTTGACTGCGACTGCAAGATGCCAAGGATAAAATAAAAGTGTCTCCACTTTCAACAGAGCTCTGAGGTAGTCCAATGTTTCTTAAAACACTTTATGATATGGCTGATACTGGGATAGTATGCATGGTACTTTGCATTCACCTTGGACCCCTTGTACTCGAACCATCCAATTCATAGGCAATATGAGCAACGTTATAGTTACTAGCCTTTGGGTACAACAGTCCTCAAGCATATTATGTTTCCTAATGCTTGACTACTATGATTTTGAGCTTATCAGTCTGCTTAGATTTCTTCTTTGTTTACTAGCATTTACCCTTGCAGCAGGTACCCATCAAGAAACATAGATCATTGCCATTTGATTATGGGCTCACGTGCAGTAATGAGCTAAGTGGATTTGAGATCTTAACAACCTTCTTTAAACCAGGAACCTTGTGTTGCCATTGATATCAATGGAACCTAAGAAATTAATTAATCATTATTTAGAAAGAAGATCCATTATCAGTTGCAGAAACCACAAATTACAACAGTTTTGTTTTATGCATGTGAAGCATATTATGTTTCCTAATGCTTGACTACTATGATTTTGAGCTTATCAGTCTGCCTAGATTGCTTCTTTGTTTACTGGAATTTACCCTTGCAGCAGGTACCCATCAAGAAACATAGATCGTTGCCATTTGATTATGGGCTCACGTGCAGTAATGAGCTAAGTGGATTTGAGATCTTAACAGCCTTCTTTAAACCAGGAATTTTAAACCAGGAATCTTGTGTTGCCATTGATATCAATGGAACCTAAGAAATTAAATTAATCATTATTTATAAAGAAGATCCATTATCAATTCTGGGAATTCTTATAATGCAGAAAGCTTGAATATCAGTTGCATGTTTAATTATCAAAACAATAACACTATTTCTTTAAGCATAAAAAGAACGATGTAGTGTAGCGCGATTTGTATTGAGTTATTGTCCCATCAAAGTGCTGACAAGAAACTCGAGCTCTTGCAGAGCTCCAAGGCTTCCCCTGCCAACGTTCACAGTCAAGGAATTCAACATTATACACAGAACCCAACAAACCGTCTTACTGAGGCCTTAACTTTTTCTTTTCCACCAGGAGCAGTAATGAATACTAGCCTAGAAGTAGCAACGGATACACAGAATATTTTAGGAGTCCCTGACTCTGGTTGTGCTCCCTCTCTCCTGTCAACACAGTCATTGAGCTCAAGGGCTCTAGGATCAGATTCATTAGATCTGGCCACTCGACCAGGTGCCACATTGGAACAGTGTATGCATGAGAATCATTATCCAATGGATCAAATTTCACTGCAAGGAATGCAACATAATTTTCGTCTAACTAGAAGCTCTGAGTATTGTACAGGTCTCATCTCTAATGGATATCCTCTTTCTAGTGTAAATTTTACTGAAAAGGTTCAAGTGGGGACACTTGCTCCTAATATTGGGGGTAATGGAAACTTTGAAACCTCTCCATAGATTTAAGCAACAGGTCCTCACCGACACAGGGCAATGATTCACATGTTCCATCACTTTGTGACTTTCAAGCCATTGCTATTCCAGCCAACGTGCTATAGGACTAAGGTCTGGTTCTAACTTCAATATGACTGGCTTTCAGATGGAGACCTGATTCACTCAATAGCAGTAGCAATGCTCCCACCATCAGAACATAGCCGAAACAGGAATACCAAATCACACGTCCGGTATGTACATTAAACGTAAATGTGGTGCTCATCTTCACTAACCAATTCCTGGGAACGCTGCACACTGGCCATCATGTCAACGTGGCATATACATAGAGTTCACTTCAAGTACATTGTTCAGTTCAAGTACACTGTTCAGTTCAAGTACACTGGCGGGGACTTGCTGCTTCGCAGCTTGCCTTATTAAATGTGAAATCAAGTTTAAGTATGTGAACCAAATTACAATGGTACAGTTTTTTGGATATGAGCTATTGGAAAACATTAATTTTTTCCAATAGACTCCCCTGATTAATTAATTGAGTTAGGTAGAAAGGTTGTCTTTTGTGGCTTCTAGAGAGTTCATGTAGCTTCCTGAAGAAGCCATGGTCACAGATAATCTAAATAATCGAGAAGCTTCATCACTATGTATAAACATCTTTTTCTGGCAATGTAAAGTCCAAGTTTGTTGTGTAGTCTGCGTTCTCTGATTTGGTACCAGAGCGAGGTTCAACATTGAGTGCGTGAGGTTTTCTGTGAGCGATCAGTCTGAGAGATAGTTTTGTGTGCTCTTGAGATACCGTTGTGTTGTGCATTGCATAAAGGTTATGGTGAAGGGCACAGATCAGACTACTGTGTATGAAGAGTTTTGCTATTGTGTAGAGACTACAAAGTGTGATTGAGAGAGACATTGGCCAAAGGAGGTGGATGGATCCATTTGCTGCCGAGTGCGTGGAGAAATTTACTCGCGTGTTGGTAAGAGAGGGCGCGCTGGGCAGACGGTGAGGTTTGCCTTCGATTGAGAAAGATATGAAGGAGGCCTGCATTATAATTTATGCTTGTACCAAAATTTGTGGTATCTTGAATGTGCATATATTTCCTTTGAAGATCGTTATATATGGTTGTAAAGACAGCAAAAAACAATTGCAATATATTTTTTGCTAAAATAAAAGGATAGTCGATGGCCTATTTCTGGTATTTGTAGAAAAGGAGAACATTTTTTGTGAACCAATTTCTTGATTATAAGCTTGAGTTTTTTGGACTAATTCTCGAAGGCTGAATGACGTACTTAAGGAACGATTTATTATTATTTTTTTTTTATTTTAGAAGAATTTTTCAAAGATTGAAAGAACGTATGGAGATATCATGTTTTGTGATTTTTGTGATTATGGAATAAAATAATATATAAAAGATAAAAGAAGAAGGTGTTGTTGAGTAAGTAAGATTAGCTTAAAAAATGGTGTTATTATTTGTGATTAAGGAG
Source organism: Pinus taeda (assembly GCA_000404065.3). NCBI lineage: Eukaryota > Viridiplantae > Streptophyta > Pinopsida > Pinales > Pinaceae > Pinus > Pinus taeda. Next base: position 38,322 of record APFE031275312.1, on the reverse strand, counting down.
TAAGGAAATTAATTATTAAAGTTGTGAAAAAATAGTATCTTGGTGATTGGTACTTGAGGATTCATAAGCTTATTGACAATTACTAATGTATTGCAAAATCTTATTTATCTAACTCAAACAAGCCAGATAGTGAAAACTATGCAAAGTGGAAGTTTAAGCTACAAACTTTGATGGAAGGCTACAATATATGGATGATCGTGTTTGGCGATAAAGTCAAGCCAAATCCCCATCAAGCCACAACTGTTCCAATTCAAGATTGGGAACGATAAGAAAACAAAGTGAAGGCGCTTTTGCGGAGGTCTGTTAAGGACAACATTATTCAACACATTAGAGAGTGAAAAACATCCAAGGAAACATCAAATACTCAAAGATTTGTATAAAACAAAGACTACAAATTGAATATTGTATTTAAAGACTAAACTTCTTTTAATTAAGATGGACGAAGATATTGTTGGGTAGGGATACCAGCGAGGATGTGTGAGCGCCATAGCCTTAGAAAGGCTCACTGTATTGTTGGGTAAAGTCCGCTTCCATCTCTTATATCATTACGCATGTACTAGGGGAGATGGTTTCGGGGTCACGAAGATGGAGGTTATATGTGGGGATGGATCTTGTGAACCTAGTGAGATTGCGGATGAGGTTTGAGGATTTTCTTCAATGATTGGTGATGTAGATACTGACTGACCAGCCTCGCCAATGAGGTTGACAATTGGGACTGTAGCGGTTGTCTTAGGTTTCTTGGTCATTGATTTTTTAATTTCCTTTTTCTTTTTTGGCTTTGGGATTGTTGGCCTTGACTATACAGGGGGGCAAACATTGGGAATTTCTACAGCTAGAGGAGTGGTGATTATTGGACTAAACATAGTAGAACCTTGAAAAGCTACGGATTGTGTTGCCTCACTTGAGGGTTTAGTGAAGTTCACAATTGTTTGCTTAAGGGAAGACATTTGTTGCTCCATTTGAAGAACCATCGGATCCAGATCATCATCTACTTTTCACTACCTATTGCTCACTTTTGCTTCTCCTATTAGCGGTTGCGACCTCATCCCTTCAAATAAGTATCTGTATTTTCCCACAATTGTCTCGCATGCAACCCCCAACTACGAATCAACCTCTGTATGGAATGTTGTTTTTGATAAACCAAATTTTTGATGCTTCATTTGAATTTTTTTTGGGTGGATGCATCTCGACCTGAGGTATGTGTGTCCATGGGTAACCCCAAACCAGATATCTCATGAAAACTAGTTCAACAATTGTCTAGGTATTCTTTCCATCGTCCTAATTGTGATGAATATCAATCCATACCATTTGGTAAAGGCGGCATAATTGATTTCTTTGCTGTTGGGATCCCTTGAAGCTCTCCATGGCTTGTATCTGAGGAATATTGGTTGGTCATCTCTAATTTGCATCATCTTCCTTCCTCTCGGCGGTCGCCATTTCCACATTGCTAGAGTCTCTAGTATGTAGCCAAATATGAAACTAGTGCTTCTCTTGTAAATTTCCTGATAGGCTTCAAAAAGTTCATTCAATACAAAGGTCGACTAGTTAAGCACCTCCCCTCTGTAGTAGTGTTCCACAACAGAGATTGCGTCCAAGGTGCATTCATTCTTAGTAAAAGGCCTCACTGTTTTCCCTGCTATTATGTAGTAGGCGAATCTTATTTCATCCTGGGTGATAAGATCAATCTTCACGCCTTTTCCCTCGTGCTTGGTCTTGTATTTCTCGTCATAATCATTGTCGCCTTATTTCTTTGCTCGCTTTGTTCCTCCTTGGAACATTGTAGATACTATATCCCCTCATGCTGAGAGTCTTGTTAGTTGATGGATATCATCAACATGAATTGGGTATTCTTTTTCGAGCCATAGCAATCCCCCATGCATCCTGCTGGCTAGGAGCTTTGTGCATTGCATCATAGCCAATTGCATGCTGAAAATAGGTAGGCTCCTAAGATTAATTAGCATTGATCATTGGGGGCCTCTGCAATCCTCTTTAATCATTGTTGTCATGGTGCCATCTCCTTTTGGGACTTCTTACGTGTATACTTCCCACTTCAACGCTAGAAATTGGAAACAATTTGAGAGATCATTATCCACTAACATTTCTTTATCATAATTTCCATACAAATTTTATAGCACTGTAATTCGCTCCTCTAGTCGGTCCTCCATAACTGAGATAATTGATTTTTTCATTTTCCTACGCCTCTGGTAGACAATTGTTATCGAAGGTTTAGAGTCTCTAGATCTCTATTGTTGCTAGTTCTCAAAGCAAATTTGAAGTTCTTCTATCACCTGCATTTGAAATTTTGTAACTCCCTGCATCACCATGCAAATTAAGTAGATGAAACTTGACACGGTGTTTCTAACTAGACATGGTAACTAATTACTATGACAAATTTCCCAATGCTTCTTAATCGTGTTATGTCGTCATCGATTGACCTGGATCTGATTGGTATGATGTAGCACAGGAAAGGACAGAGTGAACCGCATGGTTAATAAATTTTTCATTATGGTGGGTAATTATTAGCTAATTTCTTCCCCAACGGGAAAAGATTTTACAGAACCCTGTCTAACAGGTGTATTATTACTTACTTACTATGGAAAATACCGGTAGTACAGTGGAAAAGACTTGTAGAACGTGTGACTATCCCCCCCCCGACCACAAGTGGGTTGCGGAGACATGGAATTTTTTCCGCAACCCTATTGACACGTGTTATTTATTTTTAGAAAAATGAAGAAGACATGTACTGCAAATGAATATGCCACTGACTCATGTGACTCACTATGCATTTATTATGGACTAACTATGTATTATTGACTAAAACCTATTTTCGAGCTCATTTCTGAGACCCCTTCATTTTGATGGTGCAACTGTGGACTTTTAGAAAGGCTTCAAGCGTGCACCATTCACCCATCCTAGTAAGATTATCCCATCCAGTTGTGTTAGATTCACCACCTTGGAATCTTTGATCTTCGTAACTATGAACAGCCCCAACCAATGCATTTTTAGTTTTCCGGGAAACTTCTGAAATTTACCGTCATACAGTAGAACATGATCCCCTACCTTGAAGACTTTGTTTTTGATGTCTTTGTCATGCCAAGCCTTATTTCTCTTTTGTTCAACTGATTGGTGGAATTTAGCTAAAACCTCGATTCATCCAACTCCATTAGTTGTTCCATCCTGTCTTTTAGATTTGCATCATCTATCATTTTGGTGGCCTCACAGATAAACATAATTGGGACAATGAATTCTGCTGGTACTACTACTTCTCTACTGTATAACAGTTGAAACGGTGTTTTCTTGTGTCCTTTTTACTATCGATGGGGGCCTCTAAAATCCTCTTTAAACTTTGTTTTCATGGTTCCATCTCCTTTTGGGACTTCCTACGTGTATACTTCCCACTTCAATGTTGGAAATTGGAAACAATCTGAGAGATCATTATCCACTAATGTTGCTTTGTCATACTTTCCATACAAATTTTCTACCACTATAATTCACTCCTCTAGTCGGTCCTTTGTAACTAAGATAATTGACTTTTTCATTTTCCTATGCCTCTGGTAGACAATTATTATCAAAGTTTTAGAGTATCTTCATCTCTACTGTTGTTGGTTCTCAGAGTGAATTTGAAATTATTCTGTCACCTGCGTTTGAAAGTTTGTAACTCCCTACATTACCATGCAAATTAAGTAGATGAAACTTGACACGACGTTTCTGACTGGCCTTGGTAACTAATTTCTATGATAAATTTCCTTATGCTACTTAATCATCTTATGTCGTCGCCAGTTAACCTGGATCTGACTGGTATGATGTAGCATGGGAAAGGACAGAGTGGGACACATGGTTAATAAAGTTTTCATAATGGTGGGTAATTATTAGCTAATTTCTTCCCCAACAGGAAAATATTTTATAGAACCATGTCTGACAGGTGTATTATTGCTTACTTACTGTGGAAAATACTAGTAGTACAGTGGAAAAGATTCGTAGAACATATGACAACCCCCACCCGGTGACCACAAGTGGGTTGCGGTGACATGGCATTTTTTCCACAACCCTATTGACACGTGTTATTTATTTTCGGAAAAATGAAAAAGACATGGACTGTAAATGAATATGCTACTGAATCATTTGAGTCACTATGCATTTATTATGGACTGACTATGTATTATTGACTAAAACCTATTTGCGGGCTCATTTCTGAGACCCCTTTAATTTGATGGTGCAACTGTGGACTTTTAAAAAGGCTTCAGGTGTGTGTCATTCACCCATCCTTGTAAGATTATCCCGTCCAGTTGACCTAGATTCATCGCCTCAGAATCTTTGATCTCTTCAGTTACTATGAACGGCCCCAACCAACGCATTTGTATTTTTCCGGGAAACTTCTGAAATTTACTGTCATACAATAGAGCATGATCCCCTACCTTGAAGGCTTTATTTTTGATGTGTTTGTCGTGCCAAGCCCTCTTTCTCTTTTGTTCAACTAATTGGTGGAATTCTGCTAAAAAACTCGATTCATCCAACTCCATCAGTTGTTCCATCCTCTCTTTTAAAGTTGCATCATCTATCATTTTGGTGGCCTCAGAGATAAAAATAATTAGGAAAATGAATTTTACTGGTGCTACTGCTTCTCTATTGTATATTAGTTGAAACAACGTTTGTTTGTGTTTCCTTTTTACTATCATTTTGTAAGCTCGTAATGTTGTTGGAACCTGTTCATCCCATTCATCTCGGTTTGCTGACACAATTCTTGTTAGACCCCTCTCGAGTATTTTATTAAAGGCTTCAACCATTCCATTAGCTTGCAGATGGTACGGGCTGCTTTTGTGATGTTGGACAATTAAGCTCTTTAGGAGAGAAGCGACAACTTCATTAATAAAATGCATCCCTTGATCAATGGTTAGGCTCTTTGGACATACAAATCTGGATATTATGCACTCAAAGATGAATCTTGTTGCAGTATCAGTTGTACAATCCTTGACTAGTGTTGGCTCTGCCCATCGTGTAAGGTACTTTGTAGCTGTTATGATGTATATGGCATGAGAATGACACGCTAGTGGCATGATAGGGCCGATAAAATCTACTTCCCACTTCTCAAAAAATTGTACCATGTGAACTGGATTTAAAGGCAATTCATCCCGATGTGATGGCTTCCTGACTCTCTAACAAACATCACAACTCTTCCATACTCCTTAGCATCACTGTGGATGGTGGACCACCACAACCTAGCCTATAGTATTTTCCTTGCGGTAGCTTTTCCTCAGCATGGCCTCCCACAACTCCAACATGGCAATCCCATAACAATTCTTGTCTCTCATGTTGAAGTAGATAGCGTCACAGAACTTGATCAAGGCCCAACTTGTATAGATATCCTTCAATTAATTGATAATCTGTCGCCCTCGGTATTAGGTGTTGTTTCTGTATCGACATGTATCCCTCCGAGTAGTATCTTGTTGTTAGTAACAGAACAATCTCCTCTAAGTAGTCTGAAATGGCTTTTATTCAGAACAGGTAAATGTTTGGCAGTTGGTCATCTAATGGTCCTTCATTCTCTCCCAACTCTAGCCTGGACAACAGGGAAAATTTTAAGAACCACCCTAAATTTATACGTATAATAAATGGGTGAATCCCCATGATACATAGGAAAAATGGAAGGCGATTTTATCAATATATATTATATTTATTTATAATATTATATATTTATAATATTAATATATTATATAATATATATATTTATATATATTATATTATTATTTTTTGGCGAATCTCTCACTAGATTATATTATCTTGTAAAGTCATGGTGAATCTTTCACTAAATTATAAAATCTTGTAAGATCTTGGCAAATCTTTCACTGAATAATAAAATATTGTGAAGTCTTGACGAATTTTTCGTTAAAGTATAAAACCATATATGATAAAGGAAACATATTCATTAAATTCTAATATACTAACATACATGTTTGGAAAAAAGAAACATAATTTTCTCTTCCTACAAACAATGTTGCAAGTTTCAATGGTCGTGTTTGTCAAGGTTCTTACTGTACACTCTTTCATATCCTTCTATTAGTTTTGATAATATTCCACAACAAATTTCTTGTAGGTGTAATATTCCACAACAAAGAGAAATTTTTGAAAGGACTACCATTATAAGATATAGAAATACCTAGCTTCAATACATGCCTCATGTGAGGGTAATCAATTATATCGAGGATATGCATTAGCACCGACAATGATAAGCTTGTTCCTAAAAAGGGTAGCATTCTTCTCAAGCATCTCACAGTCAATGAATCCTATTACCCAAGAAAACAAACCTCGCCATTAACACTTTGAACACTTCCCCAAAACATTGGTTCAATATTTGTCAATGATGGAACTATTTCCCTCCTAATTATTATTAGACTGGAAACGCAAGCTCACTTGTGGACTCATCTAGATGATATGGTTGATTTAAAGTAAATTGATGTAGCAGATACTCGCTTTTTTGCTATCATGAATCCATGAGACAGATGCCCCCCATGTGGTAAGTCCAAACCCTAAACGTTGCAAAGAAAATTTTCACATGTTACATGTCCAAATAGGAATGATAATCTTATCAAAGGAGGCTTGTAGTTCAGAACCATACACACCATAATGCGATGATGTGGTTGCAGGGGAGTTATATAAACAACAAAATTAGTTGGTGATCGAGATAATGGTTGAAAATTAACACCCCGTGTATTGTTGTCAAGATGGAATTCTTCTAGGGACCTCTACTAGAAAAGCCTCTCACTTTGGTCAATGAATTCATTGCCAACATATTATAAGCATGGCATAAATCCCAACACAACACAATAGTGAATAAATATAGAAAATGGTCCAACAATTGTATCTGCCATTTGGATAAAAGATACTCATGCAACAACTACAGGTCTCTACACTACAACTTTGAACCCATAAACCATTACACACATGTCAAACATTCGAACTAAAAAGTATAGGTCCAAAATCTAAGAGAAACTGAGTTTAACAAGAAAAAAATACCAAGTGGCAAGAAGAAACTGCTAAGCATCTCAGACACAATCACAATCATGATGGTTCCATTATTCACATTCCAAGTTATATCTTCAGGCACTTACCTCTTACCACGGAGTCCTTCTGAATACTTGTTTGTTAGACATGATCCAACAACTTCCATAACCATCCAGGATGTAAAATTTTCAAAAGAAATAAGTTCCAATCCATTGAATTGCGAATGATTTTCTTTATAAATTATCACATGCATTTCAAGATCGAGCTCCTCAGAGGAGGATCTACAAAGCTCTTCTTTCCCTATGCATGGAGTAATTTACAAACTAGATAAAGAAATCACAATAAATTTAGTACCCCCGGTAACTGAGGCACGGTTTGACAGGAGCATTAATTGTATTATTGAGGTCTACAATTTCTGTTTTATGGCATCCAAGGGGAATCCAAATCAATAACAAAGTCTTTATCAAGCCATTCACTAACCATTAACTCAACAAAACTATAAATAAAACCAAGGTATTTGACATAGTTCATTAAATGAAGATAAGAAGCTTATTTGTAGCAACTAAATTCACAAATGAATCTTCTAAACACCTCCAACTTAAACTATATTCAACTATGATCTGTGCTTTCTTCACTTGGTCTTCAACTAGCAAGATTATCAAGGATGTCACATAGGCTATCTATAAATGTAGCAATTTCAACCAAAAACAAATACATAAATAAATAAATCATAGTGTGAATTGTGAATGACATGCACACTTGGGAAGTTGCAAGGTTGAGCCAACATGAACACCAAAGGATTTCCCATTGTCAAGCTTTTTGTGATACAAAAAGGTTTATATGATGGGCACGACCTCAAAATTTCAAACCTCCTAATTTTCTACCTTTTTGTTTCCAGGGAACCCCCAAAACTAGTTGTGAAGTTTTGGGCATCAAATTTGTAGTGGGGTTCAAATTATATTGACCCAACAAGCCCATCCCTACTACTCCAGTGCCCATTATGACTTGCAATGAATATGTTTGCACCTGAAACAAGAGCTATCCTCTGTGCCCACTTCAAAATGAGAAAAAAATCAAATATCGAGAGACATGTGAATCAAGAACTTGATGTATTATGGATAATTCTCTGACAGAAGTAGACATGAAAGACACCAAAAGTAGCACCAGTTCGAATTTTCCTCCTGCACATTGATGACTTGGGTTCGAATCACAGATAATATACAGAACAAAAATATCACACATGCAGGAGTAGCTGACTTGGGTTCGAATCAGAGATAATATATAGAACAATAATATCACACATATTCGCAGATAATATATATAACAACAATATCACCTTGGCAAGCACCAACAAAGAAGGCCATGGATAAGTTTTATCAACCTCCAGATTGCAACCCACCTTGGAATTTTAATCTTTGGAGTCATTTTTATGCCTTCATATAGGTATTTTATTTGATAATGCACCTGAAAAGGATTGATCTCCTTGTCTACAAAATTGTTATTCCTTCTTTCATATCCATATGGCTCTATAGGCAATCAGGGGCAATGATCTATGTTATTTTAGTGCTCTATCATCAAAATATTCCAACAAGGAAGCCTCCTGCCAGGCACCCCATCCTCAAATAAGGGGAGAATAACACTCCATACCTCCTGAGCAAAAATACAAATGAAAACTAGCACATGGTCTATTGTTTCCCCTTCACATTTGCATAGAGTACAAATTCTTGGACCCTACCTTGCCCTATTTTGTAGAACCTCTTACGTCAAAACATTATTCATTAGGGCCAACCACATAAAAATCATGGATTTAATTGAAGATTTCACTTTCCAAATCTTCGCCACCACCAAGATACTACTACTGCTTCATCATCAAAGATAGCCTTGTACCGTAAGCTAGCTATCAACAGTCATACAGCAGGATCATTGGACCATACAACTTTCTTGTGTGAAGAAGACATGTAGACAACTCTTTTCTCCTAAATGAAACCAATGTTGAGCTTAAAAAAAAAAAATTGCTTGATTTTGTATTGAGCAACAACAAAATATATAGAATTTCCTTGTGACAGAGTTGCTAAGATGGAATTTTTATCTACAAACATTTACCTATCAGGATGAGGAAATACAAATCAAATTTCTTTCTTATTCCATAGACTCCAGCTACGAGATAAAAATAAAAAAAAAAACACATCAAGTTTGTTTACCCCAACACACCAACAAGTAAAAAGCCCCAAATATATAATATAATAAAGTAGTAGGTATCCCAAAGGCCTAAAGGGGATCTAATGGAAATAAGTGACCGTAGTGAGAAGCCTTCCAATCAATATATAAATATATAAATGTAGATTTATTATTATTTTAATTGGAAATCTTCAATTAAATAATAAAATTTAATTACTTCTCTCCCAATCTAAATTGCTTATTAGCATAATTCACTACCTTCATACTTCTTGCATTTTTTAACAACATTGTAACATGTGGATTAATTTCCTTTTTGGTGCACAATCTTTTCTTTTTAGGACAATATGGTGCAGTGGCCCACCCCTATAGATCATTATGACAAACTACGAATAACAGAGAAGATGAAAGGTTGTACAGACCAAACAACTAATTCAACACCAATACCTTAACTTTTTCATGAAGATATCATATTGAGAACATTTGAAAAATGGTGGGAAATCTCAGCAGCGACTATCTCTCTTCTACGCGGGTGATGCGGAAAGAGTGATAAGATTTCACTGCTTTGATTTTTTTTTGTTAAATCAAAAAAACCAATATTAATGGAGATATTGGTATTTTTTACTAAATTTTATGAAGTGAAAATGTAGGTTTAACCATTCACCTTAAACCCAACCTATATCCATCTTAACTCCACGTCTACCACTCTCAGAGGGATGAAATCTATTTATCCCTATTAGCACTTGGTAGACCCAGAATTAAGATGGATCTAAGCTGATAGAATTTCCCTTTTAAATAGTCTATGCTCACATGAAGAATTTCCCTTTTAAATAGTCTATGCTCACATGAATACCATGGTATTTCCATGGGCCAATTCCATGGGTTATCATAAACCTGGAGCTTAAAAACTACTATTGGTAATTTATAAAATTTAGTAAAATTAATAATTTATTTATATTTTTTATTTTATTTTAACCGAGTTAAAATCTTTTCGTGACATTAAACTACAAGATCCATTTTTACTCTTGGTCTACCAAGCCCCGAGAGAATCAAAGATTTTTTCACTATATGCTAGTTAGTATATCAGTAAAGATGGATCTATGTTTGTTTAATTCCCCCTTTAAATATGCTACATTCCACGTGAATACCATGGGGCAATACCATGTGCCATCTTTATTTTTATTAATACTAACATTAGGTTTAATAATATTTTTTTGCATGGTATTAATAGTAATTTGGCCCATGGTATTTGGTCCATAGTATTTGGCCCATAGGCTTCACCTAAATATAAGGCATTTTTTGAGTGTCTTTAAATATAAGGTGATTTATGGAGTAAATATAAAAAAATGTTTTATTTATTTACCATACCTCTCCTTTATTTATATTTTTATTAATTTACCATACCACTTTTATAAGTATGGTATTTGGCCCATATTCACTTAAATAAAAACCTCTTTTTTGAGCCTTCTTAAATAGAAAGAGGGTTATGGACTAAATATAAAAAGAGGTTTTATTTATTTACCATACCTCTAGTTTATTTATATTTTTATGTATTTACCATACCTTTGAAGTAAGTATAAGAAGAGGTTTTGTTTATTTACCATACCTCCACTTTATTTACATTTTTATTTATTTACACCCTTCCCATTGATGAAAACCAGATTTGAAAACAGGGGTTTCATAGAAGAAATTAGGGTGATTGGAACCAAATACAACCTCCCAAACTAGAATATGGGCAATTACAAACGAGTTTAACATTGCAAAGCAGAAAATCAGGTGATTGTAATAGAATATAACCTCCCACACTAAGCAAATCGGGTCAAATGAGTATTTTCATAGTTTATCCGCCTCTTTTTTTGGGCTAAAATGAAAAAAATAATTATTTTTTAAATAAAAGTTGGGCTGAATATATGAAATGGGTTTTTTATAAAAATTTCACCCCTCTAAAATGAAAAACCCCTTAAATTTCACATGTAGACAATCTGACTGTAGATTAACTTGACAATGCAATATAACTAAAGAAAAATACTTTAATCTACTTCTACAATCAATTTTGCGGAAGCTTAAAAGATTTGAGCAAGATGAACACATATAACTAGAAGAAGAATCAATGCACATGAAACACAGAAGAATACTCTGGGGAAAGCCTCAGCTAAAAACCCCACTATCTGTATTATCATACAAGTGGAAATATATCAGGATTACACAAATCCTTAACTCTTACAGCTAGCTAGCTCTCAGTATAATCCCTCACAGATGCTCATAGACAAAATAGACTGCTCATATGCCTTCTCCTCTACCCTCTAAGCTCATATTTCCTTGCATTCTTTCTCCTGGGTGATCCTACTGTTACCAAGTGTAACACTGATCACTTACACTGATCTCACATCCTGTAAAACTTCAATACTCAAGGAATGAATTCCTTCTACATGCATGAGTTTTGTTTATAGGAAAACTTATGCAACTGATAGTAAATTGTCCATGTCTTTAATCTCAACTGGGTCTTTCTCAGATTATACATGCATGAGTTATTAATGAGAGAATCTTCAGTTATTTGGTTTACACTAGTTGGATGCATGCATGCATTAACTGATTGAAATCACAATTAGTTCCTCAAATAGTTTGGAACTAATTTAACTGGAATTAACTCAGTAAACTGAGCTAACTAATTACAACATAAATACAACCCAATATTATCTCCTTAATTAAGGGATAATCTCTTTAATTTAAGGGATAACTATTGCATGACTTCACAAAGACTTCTAGCTTGAATTTCTCCAACTAATTAACTCAAGATGAATTAATTAATTATTTTTCAAGCAGCTGGTGATACTAAATTCGAATTTTAATTCAAGGAAAAATTAAAATTAGAATATTCTTGTTGCCACATTTCATCACTCCCTCTCAATAAGAAAGGGATTATCTGTCACCCCGATCCTATCTCTATGGAACTCGAATTTACACTTTGACAATGCCTTTGTAAAAATGTCAACATCTTGCTCCTCAATCAAAATATATTGTAGCAACATGATCCTCTTTGCTACACAATCTCTGAGATGATGATACTGGATGTCGATGTGCTTGGACCTATCATGAAACACTGGATACTCAGAGAGTTTGATACAACTCTAATTATCACAACATATCACAGTTGGATCCATCCTTCGATCAAACAAACCAACTATAATTTTCCACATCTAGATGACCTCACATGCTGCCTGACTCGCAGCCATGTATTCAGCCTCTGCCGAGCTGAGTGCAACCAACCTCTATTTCTTGTTGTACTAAGAAACTATAGCTGGCCCAAGGTTGAAAATCCCTCCTAATGTGCTCTTTCGATCTAATGGACTCCCTGCCCAATCTGCATTAGTGAAGCCCTGTAGCTTCACTCCCTTTATCCGTTTGTACCATAATCCATACTGAGATGTGCCTCTGAGGTATCTCAAAACATGCTTTGTCGCCTTCCAAAACATATTGGTAGGCTGAGCCATTGCTTGACTCAGCTGGTTCATGCATAGCACAAATCTGGTTGTGTGCTCACTAAGTACATCAGTGGACCCACAAGTTGCCTATACACAATAGCCTCTACTACTTCTCCTGAAGTAGCATCCTCCTTCCTCCAGTTACCTGCTAGAGGAGTCTGCATGGGCTTGCACTTCTCCATGTGGAATCTCCTGAGTATCTCGTTGGCATACTTGCCTTGAAACACAAACAGCTCCCCATCCTTCTGCCAGACTTCCATGCTAAGGAAGTAATGCATGAGACCCATGTCTTTCATTTTGAATTCTCTTGCAAGGTCCTCCTTGCAAGACATGATCAACTTATCGTCACCTGTCAATATGAGATCATCAACATAAAGTACAATGATCAACTCCTTACCTTTCACCATGATGCGGTACAGGTTCGCATCCTCTTTACTCTTTGTGAAGCCCAACTCAGTGAAGCAGTTGTCGATCCCGGTGTACCAAGCACAAGGTGCTTGCTTTAGCCTGCACAAAGCTCTCTTGAGTCGACACGCATGTGACTCACAATCGAAAGTCTTAAAACCTTCCAGCTGCTCTATGTACACCTCTTCCTCAATCTTTCCATTGAGGAATGCAGTCTTCACATCCATTTGATGGATCTTGCAACCCATTTGTGTTGATAGTGCCAACATTGATCTAATATATGAGTACCTTGGTATAGGAGCAAAAGTCTCATCATAGTCAATTCCCTCGACTTGTGAGAAACCATGGGCAACAAATCTTACCTTATGTTTCTCCACACTACCATCAATAGCTTGCTTTACCTTTTAAAGCCAATGAGAACTCACAACTAACTTGTTCTCCAGTCTTGGAACCACATACCAAACACTGTTACGAACTATGGAGTCATACTCCTCCACCATAGCATCAACCCAAATCAGCTATTGTATTACTTCCTCAAAGGAAGATGGCTCGATCTCAACACATTCCCCAACAAGGGCCATGTATCCAGTGTATCTCTCAAGTGACCTCCTCTGTCTGCGCTGAGAAGATGGTTCTCCCACATTCTCTCTTGCATTCAACAACAATATGTCAACTTCTCTTGTGTGCTTTCGTCCATCTCTGGAAGACTCTGCTTGAGTGGATGTCTCCACTCTTGGAACCTCTACATGCGGTTGCTATGCCTCAGTTTGTGGCTCCTCCTCCTTAGGAACCAATAGTTCCTCCATAGCCTATAGTTGGAGCTCTTTCTCAAGGGAAACTCGCATGGCCTTCTCCTCATCAAACTTGAGATCTCTGCAAACTACTGTCCTCCGACTGGTAGCAAAATACACCCAATAGTTGTGGGGTGTACCAGTGTACCCCACAAGTATCCCCAACTCGCATGTTGACTCAAGATTCTTCCATGCATCCTTTGTCACATGGCAATATACCGACGAGCCAAAGATCTTGAAGTGACCCACATCTGGTCTCTTATAGTAGAAATCTTCCTCTGGTGTCTTCATCCCATGTATGCAATGCAAGCTTCTATTCTGCAAATAGACCATTGTGTTGAATGCCTCAGCCCACAAATGAAGTGGTAGGCCTTGGTCATGAAGCACCACCCGTGCTACCCCTACAATAGTTCTATTCTTCCTCTCAGCCACCCCATTCTGCTGTGGGTTATGAGGTGCCATCAACTCTCATTTAATTCCTTCCGCTACACAGAAGTCCTTAAACTCTTGAGAGACATATTCTCCACCGTTGTTGCTTCTCAAGGCCTTGATCTTCTTCTCTAATTCTTTCTCGACCAAATCTTTGAACTCACAAAACTTTGAGAAGGTTTGGTCCTTCTTCTGCATGAAATAAATCCATCATTTATGAGAATAACCATCAATGAAAATCACATAATATCTTTGCTTCACTATGGATGTTGTCGAGAATGGTCCACACAAATCACTATGAACTCGTTCTAAGATCGCTTTTACTCAACTGTCTCGATCATGAAAGGAATACTTGGCATACTTTCCCAAGGTACAACCTTTGCATTTGTCAACTTGCTCAAGTTTACCTTTGGGAAGTCCTGTAGATATCTACTGCATTATCTTCAAGGCCCCATGATGCAAATGGCCCAACTGCTTGTTCCATAACTCGCCAATGTCTTAGTTTTGCACCAATTCTACTTTCGAACTTAATGTTGCATAGTCATCTACCTCTAGTTTATAGAGATTCTTCACCCGAATCCCAATCCTCTTGGTCTGACCCGGGGCTATGTGTCTTAGAAATGCCTTTCCTTTACTGAAGATAACATCATAGCCTTTGTCCTCCAACATCGCAATAGATACCAAGTTCTTCTTCAGTCCAGGAAAATACTTCACACCTGTCAAGGTGAGAGGAGCTCCATGTTCCCTCTCAAAAGAAACCATGCCCACTCCTGAAACACTATACTTTCTGTCGTCACCCATCTCTATGCATATCTTGAGGTATTTCTCCTCCAAGGTACTGAATAATTTTTTATCGCCAATCATGTGGAATGAGGCTCCACTGTCAAGATACCAAACACAACCCGCCATCGATGACACCATGCATGCGATGAGGGTAAAGTCCATTTTGAACTGAGAGGCTAATGCCTCACCTTCCAATCCTTTCAAGGATCCCGTCTTGGACTTCTTCGATGGGAAATTAGTCGCATAATGTCCCATCTCATGACAATTAAAGCATCTCACTTTAGACTTGTCAATGGGAAGCCTTCCGCTTCCCTTTCCTTGCCTTACTTGCTAAGGCCATATTTTCTTCATCATCATTCTTTAATGAAGAACCATCTCGTGTGCTCCTCTTGATCTCCTCCTGCATCAGATCCGACCACACTCGTTCCCAATCTGACAGTTTCTCCCTTCCATTCATAGAGTCCTGGTATCTATTCCAACTCTTTGGAAGGTCAAGAAGAGCAAGGCCCACCATATCATCATCGACAGTAGTTATTCCTGCACTGCTAAGCTCATCTCTGCAAGTGGTGAGCTTGTTCAGATATGTGGAAATAGTATCACCCTTCTCCATCTTGATTCTTTGAAGCTTATCCTTGAGCGCCAATTTCCTCTGGTCACTACTGTTCTAGTAGAGGTCCTTCAATGTATTCCACATTGAAAATGGAGTATTCTTCCCATGGAGACTTGAGACAATATGGTCTCGAACTCCCTCCAAGATGATCTGTCTCGCCTTCACCACACACTTCTTCCATTCATCTAACTCTTGTGCATTATTTGAAGCTGGCTTTTAGATTTCTTGATCAATGAATTCCTTCAAGTCGTTGTCTTCTAATACAACCTCCGTGTGATATTTACATTCTATGTAATCTGAGCTCCCATCCAAGGTGTACTCAAGTCTCAAGCCATTGAACCCATTGGCCAACCTTGAAGTATGATAAGAATTGATTTTGTACCTGCAACCCTGAACTTCAAACTTCGAATTCTCTCCTCAGTATATTGTTCAGAGCTTTGATAACCTTTGATTTGATACCATGTAGAAATTCTGACAGTAGATTAACCTGATAATGCAATATAAGTAAAGAAAAATACTTTAATCTACTTCTACAACCAATTTTGTGGAAGCTTAAAGATTTGATCAAGATCAAGCTGAACACATATAACCAGAAGAATAATCAATGCGCATGCAACACAGAAGAATACTCTGGGGAAATCCTCAGCTAAAAACCTCGCTATTTGTATTATCATACAAGTGGAAATATATCAGGATTACACAAAGCCTTAGCTCTCACAACTGGCCAGCTCTTAGAACAATCCCTCCCAGATGCTCATAGAGAAAATAGATTGCTCATATGCCTTTTCCTCTACCCTCCAAGCTCCTATTTCCTTGCATTGTTTTTCTTGGGTGATTCTACTATTACCAAGTGTAACATTGATCACTCACATTGATCTCACACCCTGTAAAACTATGTAATACTCAAGGAATGAATTCCTTTTGCATGCATGAGTTTTGTTTATAGGAAAATGCATGCAACTGATAGTACACTATCCCTATCTTTAATCTCAATTGGGTCTTTCTCATAATAGACATGCATGAGTTACTGATGAGAGAATCTTTAGTTAGCTGGAGTACAATAGTTAGATGCATGCATGCATTAACTGACTGAACTCACAATTAGTTCCTCAAATAATTTGGAACTAATTTAACTGGACTTAACTCAATAAATTGAGATAACTAATTACAACTCAATCTTATCTCCTTAATTAATGGATAATCTCCTTAATTTAAGGGATAACTGTTGCATGACTTCACAAAGACTTCTAGCTTGAATTTCCCAACTAATTAACTCAGATGAATTAATTAATTATTTTTCAAGCACAGCTGGTGAGACTAAATTCGAATTTTAATTCAAGGACAAATTAAAATTGGAATATTCTTGTTGCCACATTTCAACATCAGCATTGGGCTAAATTCGCCCCAAAAATTTACCATGCTAGACAAATGGTCTGGCCCCACATTTAGCCTCCCTGGTTTTATGACCACTTCAAATGTGAATTCTTGGAACAGTAATAGCCATCGACAAATCTTGCCTTCCAACGCTGACTTGTTTACCATATATTTTAAAGTTGAGTGGTCTGTGAAGAACTTGAATGGTGCTCTGAGCAGATAGTGTCTGAATTTTTGTAGGGATTAAACCATGGCCAATGCTTCTCTCTCTGTTGTTGTGTAGTTCTTCTCGATTGTTGACAATTTCCTATAAGCGAAGTAAATTGGGTGATCCATGTTTCTTTCTCCAGGTTGTGCCAACACTACCCATAATGCTATTCCTGATGCATCGATGTGTACATGAAACTTCTTTTTCGAATCCAAATATACAAGAATAGGGGCACTTAACAATTTTTCTTTTACCTTGTTTAGTGCCGCTTGATAGGTGTCCATCGACCTGAAGGCTTTCGTCTTCTTCATCAATTTCTCCATAGGAGCCCTAATTGAGGCATAATTTTAGATGAATCGATGGTAATATCTTGTATGGCCCAGTGCTGATCGCAATTGCTTTACATTTTTTGGGGGATCCATATTTACAATTGTCGCAACCTTTGCGAGATCTACGCACACCCCATATTTGCAAACAATATGGCCTAGTAAAGTTCTGAATGGAACTGTAAAGATGCATTTCTTGAGATTTAAGGAGATTTGTAACTACCTGCACCACTCAAACATGACCCATAGTAGACTCGTGTGTTTCTTTAGTGAATTGTACACTATGCAGTTGTCCATATATACTTCTAAGAACTTATAAGTATAATCTCTAAAGGAAACTATGACAATTCATGAGAAGACAGCTGGTGTGTTCTTCAGATCGAATGGCATTACATGATAGGCATATGAGCCCATTCTATCGTGAATGTTATTTTCTTCTTCTCTTATTCTGCTATACGAACCTAATGATAACCTAAAAATCCATCAGTGAAGGAATATGCTTCATTCCCCGCAACATTGTCTAGAACTTCATCACTAAACGACACTGGGAACGGATCATGTACATATGCATTCTTTAGGCTCCTGTAATCTACATAGACTTTGATTTCCATGGCATCTTTCTTATTATGTATTACAATCGAGCTAATCCATTCCACTTCATCCACTAGGAATATGAGTTCGGATTCTAAAATTTTGTCAATATATTTCTTGACCTTCTCTTTCACTCTTGAGTTTAGCCTGTATGGTTTGTGCTTCACTGGACGTGCATTTGGTTTCAGCATGATATTCATCTCTCTGATGTCCCCTTTTATTCCTTTTAATTCAGCCACAGAGGCTAGAAACAAGTCTTCATATTCATGTATCAGGTCAAAAAATTCCTTAGCTATCTACTCGTCCCAATAATCTCCAATGGATGCCATGTTAGGTTTATTCTCTGAGCCAATGTTATGCTTCCACAACTTCACTGGGAGAAAATGTGCAGCGTTCCCCGAAGGGCTCTCTTAAATATGTTATGTCCCTATACTACTAGTGTAATCCCTTATTGTTTTTAGTACAACCCCCTTATTATATTGTTGTGTCCATGTATTCCCCATATTTTTATTATTGTGCCCCATAGAAGCCCATTATTGTTATTATTGTGCCCTTACATTATTATTGTTATGTCGGCTCTAATTATGTTATGACCCCTTAGACTCCTATATATAGAAAGGAGGTCTTGTCATTTGTATCATCTAAGAATTGTTCATTTGTGTAATGTAAAGGACATTGCCCCTTCGAAGAGGCCTATTTCTAAGGCGTTCATCTATCTTTTTTATCTTTTTTTGAGTTGGTTCTATAACATTTGGTATCAGAGCTTTGGATTCTAGCGTTTCACTGCTCCAAAGAGGACATCGTGGAATTTTCGCTATAACTTTGTTTCTGTGATGTTTCAGAAGCGAAAAAAAATACGTTTGAGATGACATCGTGTTGAACCTCGAGTCTGAATTTCAGATCTTGCATCGCTATATTTGCGGAGATATGATATGAGGAAGTTATTGTTTTTGCAAGCTCCAGAATTTCATCTAAAACAGGCCATCATGGTATTTTTGCTATAAAGTTTTCTCTACAAAATTTCAGAACCTAAGAAAAAACCCCATTTTAGAAGAAATCCATCTAAACCTCGGGTCTGAATTTCATCTCTTGTTTCATTATATTTTTGGAGATACAGTCTAAGAAATGTATGGTTTCTGCAAGCTCGTGAATTACATCTTAAATAGGTAACCTTGGGAAAATCGTCATCACATTCTCTCTGTGCATTAGATTGAAATTTAGTAAGAAGTTACAGAAAGAGGACAAACTGTATTTTGTTTGGGTATAATTTTCAGAACCTAAAGTTGAAACAGTGACACATGGCATGTCGTATAAGTTCACTCTACTGAACTAGTCTATAATTAGGTCATCGTGGGAGATTGGGAATAGATCTTTCTTCAGGAATCCAATTTCACTCAATCTTACCGAGTTAGAAAGAGGACTGTGAGGCCTATTATAGACCGAAATTTCAAAACTTAAAGATCTGAAAGTACAAAGTTAAAGTCATTTTGAGATCCAGATCCTAAAATCAAGAAAAAATGAGATGGGGAAGTTTGATGGCAAGGATCTGGTAAATTGAATACTACAGATGGAGAAATATTTTGATCTACATGGTGTACCACTGTTACAAAAAGTGCGTATTGCATCTAATTATTTATAACCGAATCAATTTTTATGGTATAAAGAGATTTGTTCTCATAAACCACTTGTCACATGGTCAATTTTCATGGAGGAAATGATAGCACATTATGAGGATACAAAGAGAAACACCTTCTTTAGCCAATTGATAAATCTCAAACAAAAGGGTTCAATGGCAGAGCACATTGAGGACTTCCAAAATTTGAATATAAGGGTAAATGATATTCCAGAGAAGGAAATGGTTGATGTCTTCATAGACTTTAAAGGATAACATTCAACACAAGGTTTGTATTTGGGAACTTGATTCATTGGAGAAGGCATTGAGGTTGGCAAGAAAAATTGAAAGTGAAATTATGGAAACAAGGAATCCCACCACTCGCAACTATAATTATGGAAGTGTTTTTTCTCCTAACCTTCCACAACCTATAAGGTTTACACCACAACAATTGGAAGAAAAAAGAGAAAAAAGGCTTTGTTATGTGATAGCAAATGCACTAAAGGTCATCAGTGTGCTGAGAAGAAATTATTTTACATAGATTATGAAGATGAGGAAGAAAAGGATCAAGAAACATCAAAAGAAGAGGATATACGCCAGGACCCCACCACAGAGAAAGAAGAAATGAATCAGACCATATCTTGTAAAGCATTGGCAAGAATTACCACTCCTCAAACTCTCAATATAGAAGGACATATCAAGAAGAAAAATGTTCAAGAATTGAAAGATCACATTGAGCATCAAGAAATGAATCTGACCATATCTTGTCATGCATTGGAATAAATTACCACTCCTCAAACTATCAAGATAGAATGACATATCAAGAAGAAAAAGGTAATAATTTTGATTGATTCAGGCAGTACCCATAATTTTATTCAATGTAAGATAGCCAAGGAATTGAATTGCTTCCTATATCCAGCACCAGAGTGTCAAGTGATGGTTGCAAGTGGAGGAACCATAAATTTCTCTGTAAAGTGCCATAATATCAAGCTATCTATGGGAGAATATGTATTTAATAGCCCAGTACTTTCCATTCCAACGGGTGGTGTTGATGTTTTACTAGGAGTCCAATGGCTATAATCTTTGCATACAATAACTTTTAATTTTCAAGAAATTTTCTTGAATTTTTTTGGGAAGGAAAGGAAGTTGAATTGAGGGGTATCGAAGGGAAACTCAAAAAGATAATCAACTCTAACAGCATGAAAAAGCTTTTAAATAAAGAACAATGGGGCGTAATTGCACAATTATGTTCACTAGAGGATCCCACATTGAAATCATGTATTTATCCAGATCTCCAAAACATTTTGGACAATAATTCCAAGGTATTTTAGACTCCCAAAGGCCTTCCACCTATTCATGATCATGATTGTTAGACCGGGTAGTAACTCCTCAAAACAAATCAATTCATGTTATTCCTTCAGGTTCGTCTTTATTATATACATGAGGGAGACTATTCACTTCATATCCCGATGACTGTTCATATCTCTTATTATTTATTTACATTGATTTTATTTATTCACCCAATCTTGATGATTACCTGTCAACATTCCCCCCTTAATCTGAAGGGATGCTGGTGAGTCCAAGCATCATTCTGAATCATTCAAGCTTTTCTCTTCCAAGTGCTTTGGTGAAGATGTCGGAAATTTGCTCATTAGTGGAACAATTGTGGAGATGGATTGCTTTGGCCTCAACATGATGTCGAATCAGATGATATTTGGTATTGATGTGCTTCGTTCGATCATGGAACTTTGGGTTCTTGGCCAACTTTATTGCAGAGGTATTGTCAATCATGAGTGGAGTTGATTGTACTTGTTTCACCTGCAAATCCTCAAGAATTTTCGTGAGCCACACAATTTCTTTTGTTGCTTTAGCTACTACCACATATTCTGCTTCTATTGTTGAATCTTCTAGAACTATTTTTTTGTGTGATCTACAGGATATAGCTCCTGATCCAAGACTCATAGCATATCCTAAAGTAGATACCCCAGTTTCTTTGTCTCCATCGAAGTTTGAATCAGAGTATCCAATCAAGCTGAAGTCGTCCAACTGTGTATACTTGATTCCAAAGTCTTGAGTTCCCTTCAAGTACCTTAGAACTCTTTTTGCAGTAGACCAATGTCCCACACAAGGCATTTTCATAAACCTAGAGAGGATTCCAACAGCAAACGAAATATCTGGTTTGGTAGTAGTTAGGTAGTTGAGACTTCCTACAAGCTGTCTATACTTTGTTGCATCCTCAACTTCTTTTCCTTCAATAGATGTGAGCTTTAAGTTTTGTTCCATTGGAGTAGTAAGAGGATTGCATTTTTTCATGCCAAACCTATTCAACAGATCTCCAATGTATTTATTTTGAGAAAGAAATATGGACTTCGGATGTTGGGTTACTTCAATACCAAGATAGTAATGAGCATAGCCCAAATCAGTCATTTCAAAACTTTTCCTGAATTCCTTCTTTATGGATGTAATGTAGCTTTCATTGTTCCCTGTCATCAAAAGATCATCTACATATACCACAAGATATCCAACTATTTTTCCAACTTTCTTGACAAATAAAGTTGCATCATCAAGATCATAATGTTTGAAATTGAGTTTCAGAAGATGCTCAGTTAGTTTTCATACCAAGCTTGTGGTGCTTGTTTGAGGCCATAGAAGGAATTCACAAGTTTGCATACTTTATGTTCATGTCCTTTCATAGCAAATCCTTCAGGCTGGGACATAAAAACATTCTCTTTTAGATCTCCATTCAAGAAAGCAGTTTTCACATCCATTTGATGGACTTTCCAACCGTTCTGAGCTGCTAGGGCAAAGATTGTGTGGATGGTAGCCCATTTTGCTGTGGGGGCAAAAGTCTCCTCATAATCCATGCCTTATTTCTGTGCAAAACCTTTTTCCACAAGCCTAGATTTCTGCTTGTCAAGTGAGACATCAACTTTATACTTGTTCCTGTAGACCCACTTGCAGCCAGTTGGTTTGGTTCCTAATGGAGGATCAACCAGCTTGCAAGTGCCATTCTTTATGAGGGCATCATACTCCTTTTGTATTGTTTCTTTCCATTCATCATGAGAAGCAGCTTCTTTGAAGGAAGTTGGTTCAAAATATGTAGACAAGTTCAATTGACAATCATAAGAAACATCCATATCAACAGGTGAATTAGAGTCATCTACATCCATTTTTCCGATTTGAATTTCTAGTTCCTGTCTTTCCAACCTCATCAGGATGAACACTTTCAAGTGTCTTTATTAGCCACTTTGGGGGACCTTTCTCAGATGATCCAGACTACTCTGCTAATTGAGTTGGGACTGAATCAAGGTTGAGTCTCCCGATTCTATCAATCACATCACTTAAAGCATCATCCGTTGTTGGAGTTTCATGCAGGGGAGAGTGTTCTTCAGAAGAGGATTCCACATGTTGATCTAGAATAGGAATCCCCCCTTCAAGATGTGGAATCTAATTATCAAATTCTTGAAATGATTTTTGCATTTGCGAATCTATTCAAGCAATCAAGTTGCCGCTCAACAACATTGTCAGTTTTGGATGATTCAAGAAAAATTACATCTCTAGATACAAAAAACTTTTTATTTACTTCATCATAGAGACGATATGCTTTGGAGGTTTTTGAATACCCCAGGAAGATACATTTACGACTTCTAGCACCAAGTTTGCTTCTATGTACCTTTGGTATCAAGGCATAACAGGTGGAACGAAAGACCCTGAGATGTTTTACCAAAGGATCATGTCCATACCACATTTCATATGGAGTCTTGTTTCTAATAGCATTAGATGGACATCTATTCTTTATATATGCAACACATAGAATAGCATCAGCCCAAAACATTATCTTTACATTTTTGAAGAACAGCATGGATCATACCATATTTAAGATTGTCCTATTCATTCTTTCAGCTACACCATTCTGTTGGATTATAAGGCATAGTTGTTTGATGTTTGATCCCATGTTGGCGAAGATAGTTTTCAAATTCATTTGATCTGTATTCTTTTCCATTATCAGTGCGAATAGACCCAATATGAGATTGTACATCATTTTCAATCCATTTATGAAAGTTCTTGAACGTTTGAAAAACATCAAATTTGTTCTTCAATAAATAAACCAAACACGTTCTGGTGTAGTCATCAATAAATGTCATCATATATTTATTTCCATTTGTAGAAGGAATAGGCATTGTACCACATAAATCTGAATGAATGAGTTCAAGTTTTCTATGTTCTCTTGAATGTGAATTATGAAAATATTGTTTGCTATGCTTTCCTAGAATGCAAGCATCACATTGCTTAAATTTCCTAGGAATTGTAGGCAAACTAGCAACACCATTTTTCTTCAACAAGTGGAGGTTGTCATAGTTCAAATGTCCAAGTCTAGCATGCCATAATAAACTTGATGGAAGTGTACCTTCTTCATGATGAGAATTGTATGAGAAATGTTGTGCACGAGCAGAGGTACCTTGCATCTTGAGAAGCCTTTCTTCTTCTATTCCCCTCATGACAAGTGAGTGGTCAGATGCTTTTCTCACCTCAAGCTTGTCATCAAACATATGAATGGAGTGACCTTGCTGGTGGATGTGGACCAAGGACAGAACGTTTCTCTTCAGCTGTGGGAGATAGAGAACATGATGCAGAAGAAAGTCTGGAAGACCAAGCAATTGAAGCCTGATTGTGCCAAGCCCTAATGGCTTGATTTTTGATTGGTCTACAAAGTATATTCCTCCATCAACATTGTCAGTAAATTCTTCAAATAAATCTTTTCTATGAGTCATGTGACAGGTTGCTCCTGAGTCAAGCAACCAACCATTTTTCCATGAAGCAAGTGAAGCATTAAATAAATCTTCATTTACTCCAATATTACATTGTGCCACAACATAGTGAGTGGATTTAGGTTCTTTACCTTTTTCTGTATCATCAATTTTACCGTTCTGTTGGTTTCTTTGTTGCTCAATTTTGTCCCATGGTAACTTACATGTAGAGGCATCATGTGATCCATTTCTTTCGCAACGTATGCAATGCAAATCTACCTTTTCTCCTTGAAAGTGTCTACCCCCCTTGCCTCTGAAATATCTTCCTCTTCCTCTTCGACCACCTATTCCTCTTGAAGAATCTTGAGCAGGATGCTTTTCTTTATGAGAAATGCACATAGCCTCTTCAGAAGATTTAGGGGCTATCTTCTTTCCAAAAGCTTTCTCTCATTCAGCAAATTTTTTCACAAGAGAGTCAAAGGTAATGTCTTTAAGATTTCCATTTGCTTACAATGACTCAAGATATATGGAGTAAGTAGGATAAAGTGCCTTGAGAAAAGTGATAAGAGGAATATCCGATTCAACCTTAGTGGATTTGATATCATGCATTATAGATTTTGCTTCGGATGCAAGAGCAAGAGGATCATTATTTTGCAATTCAAGGGTGGAGTTTAATCATGAGTTGAACAACTTCAAGTGCAAAATGTGAATCATAGAGTTCTTTCAGCTTTTGTAAGGATTCAAAAGTAGTTGAAAATGGTGAAATATGGCGACTCACCTCTTCATTTATAGATGCTATGATTAATGCATAAGCTTTGCTATTCTTGTTTTCCCAAATGGTGGACTCTTTGTCTGAGGTAGGATTTTCTGGCTCTTTGTCTCCATCTCCAACACACACTCCTTTCCACAACTCATTGAAAATGAGGGTGTGTTTTATCATCTGGTACCACTCAGGATAGTTCTCCTTGCCAGTGAGAACTATTCCCACAATGGATTTGATTGAATGCATTGTAAAATCTTGTACTGTAAAAAATTGTGTACTGTAAAAAAATATACTTCTGCTGCAAATATATAAAATATTTTCACTTCTGTTGTTAAAGAGAAATTGCACTATAATGGCCATATTATGAAAAAATGCAATTCTGTTAGCAATATGACAGAGGTGTTGCTGCAAAATTATTAGTTGCAGAGCAAGAAGTGATCCATCGCACTCAGAGTGGCATGCAAGTAGAATCAATTGCATTAAATCATATAAAATAGCAAGTAATTTTTGCGTGAGTCGAGTCAGTTTCACATCCCCATGCTCATCACTTTCAAGACCATCTCAGTCATTATTTATTCTTTGTATTCTTCTTTAACGTGACCATTGTCAGCACATTTGTATGGAAGGGCATACTGGAGCAGCGTACCAAAACAGCGTTCAAGATACATTCAACGCATGGCATTTAACACATTTTATATGCCAAAAAAATTTCAACGTATATACCAGCATTATATGCCAAAAACTTCAGCATTATAGTACCAGTGTGATAATGTAATGAGACCAGTGTTAATACAATGCCAAAAAATTCAATGTTATAGTACCAGCGTGATAATGTAATGAGACTAGCGTTAATACAATTCCAAAAACTTTATCATTATAGTACCAACGTGATAATGTAATGAGACCAACGTTAAAAGCTTCACTTTTCCACACCAGTGTTATAACCCATTCTCTCTAGCGTGGTCCAGAGGCGAGGCTCTACCAGAAACCCCAAGGTTGTTATTTCGAATCCTCATATGAAGGCTCCATGGCTCGTATCAAGCAGATAGCTTGTATCAAGCAGGCAGCTCGCCACCAAGGCTGCTCGCAAGTCTGCAGCCACACCATTCATGTAGTAAACTTTCGTAGTAGCATGGCCTCAAGGCATGTAGCGATTCAGAAGGTTTTCAGGTCTGAGGATTTAGAATTAATTATGGCAGACAGAGCGCATAATGGCTCAGAATCACTTATGGCAGACAGAGCGCACAGGGGTAGTGGACAGAGAGTGCAGTAGGCAGAAGGGAGTTACAACTATTTTTGGGAGCTGGCTCTGATACCATGTCAGACCAGGCAGTAACTCCTCAAAACAAATCATTTCATGTTATTCCTTCATGTTGGTCTTTATTATATACATGAGGGAGACTATTCACTTCATCTCCCGATGATTGTTCATATCTCTTATTATTTATTTACATTGATTTTATTTATTCACCCAATCCTGATGATTAGGTGTCAACAATGATCATGCTATTCATTTGATTCCAGGAAGTGTTCCTCCAAACATCAGGCCTTATAGATATCCATATGCCCAAAGGAGTGGGAACTCATTCAAAAGTTGCAAAAGATCCCAATTCAAACAGTATTGCAAGAACTTGACAAGGAAGGAAAAATCATATTGGAACCTAAAGCAGTCACAGAACTGAGAAATCGATAGCTACAAAATAGATCAATTTCAGAGTATCTCATCAAGTGGAAGAACTTACCCACTGAAGATTCCACATGGGAGGACAAGAATTTATACAGAAGCATCAAGAACTACTCAACCGTTGAGGACAACACTTTTTGAAGGAGAGGGGCATGTTAGGCCCCTACACTACTAGTGTAACCCCTTATTGTTATTAGCACAACCCCCTTATTATATTGACGTACCTATGTAGTGCCCATATTGTTACTAATGTGCCCCATAGAAGCCCACTATTGTTATTATTGTGCCCTTACATTATTATTGTTATGTCGGCTTTTATTATATTATGACCCCTTAGACTCCTATATATAAAAAGGAGGTCTTGTCATTTGTATCATCTAAGAATTGTTCATTTGTGTAATGTAAAGGAGGTTTCCCCCTTGAAGAGGCTTATTTCTAAGGTGTTCATCTATCTTTTATATATTTTTGTGAGTTTGTTCCATAACAGAATATCTCGTTCACCTTATGTTTCTTGAAATGTCAGGTATCTAAGTTCTTCAAGATCATCCTCCTCTAGATATGCATTTACTTTGCCACCAAACAGATATTTTGGATACCCTCCTTCATATAAATACTATAGGAATTTCTCATCAACTCAACCTTCCCATACCTGTCCCAGAGTGACTAGGATTCTTTTAATGGCATACAAGGCTTCGGTTAGGCATTGATCACTATATTTGAATGAGTAACTGATGCTGAATTGGTTAGCCATAACATCTCATTCTACTGTTTGTCTATGAATTTCCTCCTACATATACCATACTTGTGGAATTATACCCAAGGTATGAATGAATAAATGCACCTAGAGTTCCTTCGGTGCACTCTCCTTTTCCCATTTCTCTATGCAGTCCTCTAAATGTTTTCTAGGATCTAAGTTTCCTCTATACTTCACGTTATCATGTGACTGATCTCCTTCTTGTTTATACCTCTCCCTCATGGCTTGCTTGATAGTCTCACATTCACACAAAGTGTTGCAATGTGCTTTCCACCACCTTGTCGGGGTGGCTTGTAATGAAATATCTAATAGCAGGACTTTGTGATCTTCCCTTATGGTTTTGTCCAGTTTATTCATAAAAGTATCTATTGATTCGATACCATGGAAGGTTGGATAATTACTTACCTCTTCCCCAATCCAGCTTACTCTACATATCTTGGGGAAACGTCTGGTATCAATCCCATATCCTCCTTGTTTCCATACATCCCAACCGGCTTCTGAACCAGATTCTAAACTTTGTATGCTCCTCTAACTGAGAAATCATCTTATTGTGGGATTTATGTAGTCCTCTATTTTCCTGCAGTTAGCCTATATTGTTGATCCAGTATTCCTGGCTCGTCTCGATCATCCACAGGTTTAGTGAACCTTGGTCCTTGATATGGATCAAGTGGTTGTATTACCCGCATCCCTTCTACTTCAAAGATCATTAATTCATTCTTCAAGTCAATGATAACATACTTCTCATATGCCCAGTCGATACTAAGAAGTTTTGGTTAAGGTTCCTTATCACCCTTTATATCTATTACTTCAAATTCAGTATAAGTTTTTACCCCTGCTACATCCACTTCTATATCTTCCAACCTTCCAATGGGCAAGATGAAATATTGATTTTCCATCGCAATTGTATTGGTGAATATTTAAGTTGTGGATTCCCTAATGCTTCCCATGTCTTTCTAGGTATAATATATACGTCTGACCCCAGATATAACATTGTATCTTTAATTTTGAATCCTGTGACTTGAGCATCAATCCATAATTATCTACATTTTCTCTTCTTGTTCCATCATACCCTTCTCAAGTATCTTTTGGGCAAGTTTTCTGATATTGTTTCCCCTTTTTCTTCGTCCTCTGGCAATACTACTTTCGGACTCCTGCGCAAATCCTTTAGTATATGTTCATTATCAACAATCTATAAAAATAGCCTAAACCATTCTTTGATTGGATGAGTGTTACCAGCTATGTGTGATTCATTTTTCTTATCTCCTTTTATCTCTTTTAACCCATCAAATAACTTGGCCACTTCCTAATAGTATTGTTTTTGTTCAGTGGGTTGTAACCTGCTTTGGGGATGCTACCTGAACAATTGAAGACTGGTCTACCATACCCCAATCATCTCCTTTTTTCTTACCTCCTCTGGTAACTATATTTATATTAGTTATTGGGAGCGTCTCAGCAGTTCGTGGTTTTGCATTGATCAAATTAGTCCCCCTCTGTCTGGTTCTTTCTTCCCATTTTTCAATAAGCTTAGGACAATCCTTTGTGGCATGTGCATTTGCACTTCATTCTGAGCACCAAGGCCTTCTAGGGAGTGGACAGTCTCTGGAAAAATGTCCCTCCCGATCACAATTATAGCACCTTACGGGTCCTCTACCCCCTGTTCTTCCTCCTCTCATACCTCCTCCTTGTCCCCCACGACCAGATTCGTTGACTCTGAATGTGGACCTATCTAGTTTCTCTGCTAAGGAATCTATTGCTCGACATTGGTAAGTGTGGTGTGTTTTGGATGCGCAAAATTCACAATAACTTTTGTTAGGTATGTTGAAATACTTCTGCAGTATTGGTCATACTCGCGACAAATGTCCATAGTTCCTACAAACTTCATAGCAGTATTGCGTGTTTTGGCCCAAGAAAGCTCTTTGCGATCCCACAACCACAACTCCTGTTGTTGGTAGGGCCCTTGATGATCCTGTAATTCCCACTGAATTATTTGTGCCTCTCAGCCTTAGGCATCCAGTCGCCACATGGCCTTCCACTAGGCGATGGGTACACCATATGTTGGGTCTTACTGGTCTAATTGGTTGTAGGTCTTTTAGTTTCTCTATTAGACTGGCGATTTTATTTTTGAGGCCCATGATCGATGGGTCTTTCGATCCCATCCCTCATCGATACTAATGTGGTTATCATGCCATGGCTTCTATGTAGGATGCTTGTTGTAGTGCATCTTGGAGAGTTCTAATCTTTTGTTGTGTCAACGGTGTTCTTGTAAGGGGTAGGAGTGCTTTAATGAACCAATATCTTTGATGGTTTGGATCTATGGTATAGCTCAGCTTTCCAATAGCATCTTTAAAACTCTACATCAATTCCCAAGCAGTCTCTCCCTTTTTCTTGATCTCCCAAATTCAAAGAGTCCTTGCTGATCTATTTGTGGCACCTTGAATTCTTGAATGAAGCCTCTCTTAATTTCATCCACTAAAGGATTCTAGTTTTTTCTGCCCATTTGATAAACCATCTTAGATCTCTTTCTCTTAATGTGGTCTCCAATTCAATCAACTTTACATTATTTGGTGTTTGGCGTGCTCTCCATATATCTTCACACAAGTACCAATGTTTGTTATACGTCTTCATTCCCTCTACCAATAAACTCAGAATATCTAGTAACGGACCCTGCCATGTTGATTCGAGTGTGTTCTAAGAGCACAAATCCTTATTTTCGGGGTTGTTGAGATCCTTGTAACCCTAGATTACTAACATTGTTAGGCCCACTACTATTAGATGTATTAAAACTAGCCTTGCAATTGTCATGCACACTGTGTACTCATATTACTTTAATCAATTTAGCAGCAATTTTGACAGGATTTTTGTAAAGCACCACGGGAAGGTTGGGGTGAGCACTACCTGAAATTTGGGGATTTTTTTTTTGAACTCTAGCTAATGTATCATCTTCAGTGAACAATCCTGTCATCGCATCACACATCTCACCTTTCGTCTCCTCTTCATAGTTGTCACGAGTGCTTCCTTCCAACATCTTACCTGCAACTTGTAAGGGAGAGTCCCTATCATTCTCTCGGTTCCTATTTGTCCCATTGGCATCCCTTTCTTTTCCTTCATCTTTCTCCATACCCTTTCCTTCTTTTGGGATCCCTAAAACCGCTCCTATTTCGTGGGGTCCTATACGTCTCTTCTTCAGTTCTTGTACCACTCTTTCGTACCACTTTTCTGCTAGTAGCTCTCTCCTTTGTGCCCTAATATCTCTAGCTCTCTACAATCCTCCTATGTCCATTCCTGCAGCAACATCTACATTATGGTAGAATTCTCCCCTTATGCCCTTCCCTCAGTACTAGTGTTTTATGCTACCATAGTTGCTCTAGGAAAAGGTAGCAATCCTTCTTCCACCATGAACATCTTAATCCACGAAGGCACTTTGTTCACTAGTTTCCCTCTTAATCCTAATCTGAACACTGTGTCTGCCTTTGAAAAGCACTGATAGTTCTCTGTTGCAAATTTGACTACGTACCCTTCTATAGTAGTTTGTACTGAGAATTCTAATGCTCTTGTCATCTCACTATCCAAATGTTGAAGCATTATGAGGTCTGCAGGAATCCAATCACGATGCATTGGCATAGTTCATTCTACCTGAATCTTTACTTTTAGCCTCCTCACCAGTTATACAAGTCTTCCATAGACTTACACCAGAATACCTTGCACTGATCACTCACAACTTCTGAGTACAAAATCTCTCCGCTTACTTTAGCAATAGGTTCGCTTCAACCAGTAACCTGCTCTGTTACGAACTCATCTACTTGGTTGTGCCACTAGTCCCAAATCTCTTTCTTAAATATCCTTGATACGATATTCCAAACCAGTTCTTGTGATTTCAAGTCCCGACAATAGAACCATTTGTTGGCAAAAAAATGTCATCAGGAAAAGACCCTGGGTTCAGGCACAAGGGGCCAACAAGGGTCCATTGTAGTCTAGGACAACGTTGGAATTTTCACCCTACCCTAAGAGATAAAGAGTCTCACCAGAGGTGTGTCGTGACCAAAATTAAGAAGGGTTTAGAAGGATATGAACGATGACCCAACCATTACTCTATATACATCTTAAAGAATACATTCATCACAACATTATATCATTATGGATGTCATATTCATATGAGGAAAGACCATCAACATAAAAATTTTGAGTAGGCCCATAAATCATAGCAATACACACAGATAATACCATGAAACTGGTCCATTTACTCATTCATATTAACCCAACAGAAGATACATTACAATTTACATTTTGCATAAAGTCGTGATCAAACACATAAACTACCATGGCCATATAATGCCTTAGATCTCAAGCTAAGCCCAGCTCTAGTCTTTCTGCCACTGCTTTATTCCTCAAATGAGATTCTTTTGTGCCCTCAACTCCCTCGGATACCAACCTTTTCTTCATGTTGTCTTCTCCTTTTATCTACTCCTCTGCTGCTCAAAATTCTAATTTCATTCAGCTATTTATCCCCTCAGTTGCTTCCCTTCCTCCTCCTTGTTCACTTGGTTGTTTTTGCTTTCTCCTGACACCTTGCCACAACTGCCTTGCAACTACATGGTCTTGCTTCCTTTCCTAGTTTTCTTATCCACAACTTGACCGTTGCTCCTGCCACCTGTTTTTCCCTCTTCATACCTTCAAAAATTTCAAAATTCAAAATGAAGGCCCCAACAACCTCGATAAATGATTTGATAGGAATGTCCATTTTAACTCTAGTGGCATCCATATCATTGTAATATGGCTCCAATATCTGGGGCTATAGCTAAGGGTTCATTTTCTTTTAACTCAAGGTTGAATAGTTTTACCATCAACTAGACAACTTATAATTCTAAGTGTGAGGCATAAATATCTTTCATTTTTTTAAATTCACCACAAGAACTTTTAATTGGAACTATATGATGACTTACCTTGTCACTTAAAAAACAAGCAACTAGGGCATAATCTATCCTTGCTCGCTTAAATCGATAAATCTTTTTTTGGCATGGGCTTGGAAGGTGCATTTTCATCCTCTCGCTCATAGATGACTTTTCATAAGTCATTAAAGATGAGGGTATGTTTGATATTCCTTGAAGATTCTTTGTAGTTCTCATTGCCAGTGAGTACTACTCCAACAATGGAGATGAGAGAATGCATCTTTGTTAACCTAGGACCAATATTCTTTGAGTTGAGAAATTAAACACCTTCTCCAAAGAAAATAATCATTCTTCCGACGACAAATTTCACAAACAAATATACAGTGGGCTTTCCAACAATGAGGAAATATGCAATGGGCTTTCCAACAATGAGGAATGGAAATATGGTATGACCCACCAATAAACCATGTACTTTTGAAATATAAAGTGACACCAAAAAAAAGAGATGTCAATACCAATACTAGCAAGTAACTAACAAATAATCATTTCTTGCATGGCTTGTGTTATAGCACTTAGAAAATAAATAATTACAAGAAGCATGGTATCGAGTTAAAATGTCCTCATCTTACCAAGTTTATTAGCTAATGCACCTTCATAAAATGATCCAACATGGCACCTGAAAGTGTGGTGCTAAAAAATGTAATCCATGATTTTTATGGACCTAGTGTTGGGCTAAAAATTACAACCTGTGTTGCTTCCATGCATAAGGAAACGAGGAATAAGTAATATATTTCAAAAATGACTTTCAATTACCAAAAATTGTGTCACCAACTTCTTAGAAACCATAGATGAGACAACTAGAAAATCCCATCTTCGAAGAAAAATTGGAGGCTCCCACATCCGCCATAGACTATAAATGGTTGTCACTGCTAGACATATTTTCTTCAAAATATGTCTGACCGTCCTTTGGAAAGCCATACAAAAAATTCTAATGTGGTAAATAAGGAGGCATTGTGCCCAAAGAACCATAGCTAGGTAATGGAGATTTCCCATGCTATGAACTTTGATATGCATTCAAAACTTATAGAGTAGTTTCCTAGGACCCATAGTCCGCAAGAACATCGAGATTCACACTGCCAACACTGGCATATCAATACCCATAGCCGCCCAAGCTCAATTTCACTTCATACGACCCTATAACACCAAGCAACCTCTAAAAAAATGGCAAGAATGTAGCCACTTGCAACAACAAAGATGGATTAAATGATGATGCCAAAGCAATATTAATAGACATAGAAAGCGAGTGATTCAACCTAGGAAGGTTCTGGCTATGACAAACCCAAATAGAATTAAAAACCTTGAGATTCTAGGCAAGACGAAACATGCAATTTTACCAAATACACTTCACATTCAGAGCTATAGGAGTGGAGCATTATTGTATCACATGAAATATATGTGTTTGTAAAATACCAATGTTAGATGTGAAGGGACCATTTCTGAGAGCTATGGTAGAATTGATGAGCAGAGAGACAGTCAAGCAGAGGAGTTACATTAAATGAAAAAGTCTAAAATTAGCTCCAAGACCATCTCGGGCTGGGTGAGTGACTCCCAAACTTGGATATGATTACATTAATGAGAATAGAATTATATAA
>APFE031275311.1:479-25422 GCA_000404065.3 Pinus taeda | reverse complement strand
AATTTTCTTGGCAAAGAACCCTGCATATCATTCAAAGACAAAGCACATTGATGTTTAGTATCACTTTGTGAGGGATATGATAGAATACAAAAAGGTGTTGCTGGTAAAGGTGGACACTTTGAAAAATATTGCAGATGCATTGAAAAAATCTGTGAGCTCTGAGAAGTTCTTTTGGTGTAGAGAGACAATGGGTATTTTAGGGCTAGGAAAATGACTAAGCTCTCTTGTGGCCTCCTATGGAAAGAAAACAACAAGTGGGAGAATGTTGGGTTGTGTTATATTCTTTTCACGTAGTTAACAGGGGGTTTGAAGGGCACCCGTAACCCCACTTTATGAGGTCCGGGGCAACGCCCCAGAAAATTTTGGTTTTAGACCTTATGTTAGGTTGGGCAGACCCACCTATGGTTTTGTGCATGATTTTCACACATGTTTTTTGGACGCGATGGTTTTTGGTCCATGGTATTGGATGCAATGGTTTTCGATACATGGTATTGGATGATTCAACATGTATAAATATGTATTGTAACATTAAAAGGAACATAATGAAAAATCAAGGTGGTAGTCGCGGTTTTGGGATCCAGGGGAAAATCTCTGTGTATATGTGTTTTATGTGTTATAATCTCGCATTGTTTATTTTCTGTGTTTTAGAATTCGTATGCAGGTAATTTTTGTATGGGGTTAAATCCTACAATCAATTCCCTCCACCTAAGAGAACCCTTTGGAGACAAATATGGCCTTGTGTTTCTCCACAATCCCATCTGCTGCTTGCTTTACCTTGTAAAGCCATCTCAAACTCACCACTGACTTGTTTGCTGGTGTTCAGACCACTTCCCAAACGCTGTTTCTGATAATGGAGTTATACTCCTCTACCACGACATCAACCCATACTGGTTGCTGCACTGCTTCCTCAAATGAGGATGGCTCAATCTCTACACTCTTTCTCATCAGAGCCATGTAGCTAGTGTAGCGATCTCGTGACCTCCTCTACCTACATTGTGATGTGGGTGCTCCCACATTCTCTCTAGCATCATGCGTCAAATTTTCAGCCTCTCTATTGTGCTTCCTTTCTTCTCTGGAAGTCTCTACATGAGTGGGTTCTTTTACTCTCTACTCCTCTGCATGTGGCTACTCCACATAATCCCGAGGTTCTTCCTTTGAAGCGAAAAGATCCTCTTCTCCATGAAACTGAAGTTCCCGCTCAAGGGAACATCTCACAACCTTATCTTCATTGAAATTCACATCTCTACGAACCAATGTCATCCTGTAAGATGGAAGGTACACCCGATAGTTGTGAGGTGTATTCGTGTACCCCAGAAATATGCCCAACTCAGTGATTGGTTCTAGATTTTTCCTTACATTCTTGGTAACATGATAGTAAACTAATGAACCAAATATCCTGAAGTGTGCCACATCTAGTTTCTTACCTAAAAAGTCTTCTTCTAGTGTACTCATCCTGAGAATCCAATGAGGACTCTTGTTCTGCACATATACAAATGTGTTACATGCTTAAGCCCATAAGTGCAACGATAGGCCCTGATGATGTAACATTTCCCGTGCAACTCCCACAATAATTTTGTTCTTCCTTTCAGCCACCCCATTATGCTATGGGTTATGGGGTGTTATTAGCTCTAGTCGAATGCCTTCTGATGCACACAAAAGTTCTTGAATTCATTCGACACATATTCTCCTTCATTATCACTCCCGAGATCCCTCACTTTCCTACTAGTGTCTTTCTCAAAAAGTGCTTTAAATTCACAAAATTTAGAGAACGTCTAATATTTCTTTTGCATGAAGAAAATCCAACACTTACTTGAGCAATAATATACAAATATTACATAATACTTGTGTTTGGCCGCATTACCTGTTGAGAATGGTCCAAACACATTTGAGTGACCTATTTCAAGGATCACTTGCGCTTGACTATCCTTATCATGAAAGGTAGCTTTGGTGTACTTCCCCAATGAACACCCTTTGCATGTATCTCTCTGCTCTAGTGCACCCTTGGGAAGTCTTGTATAAATCTGTTGCATGATCTTCAAAGCTCCGTGGTGCAAGTGACCCAATTTTCTATGCCACAACTCACCGATGTCTCGGCTCTGCACTTTCTCTCCTTTTGTTCTCAAAGCAGCACAATCTTCTACATCCAATTTTTAGAGGTTCTTCACTCGAACCCGAATCCGCTTCACTTGTCCCGAGCCTATGTGATGAAGGAATCCTTTCCTTTGCTAAATATCACATCATAGCCATGGTCCTCCAACATAGAAACTGAAACCAAATTCTTATTTAAACCTGGAACATACATGAAATATTTTAATGTGAGTGGAGAATCAAACTCCCTATGAAAAGTAATAGTAGTAATGTGGATTGTGCTATACCTTCCATAATCTCCCATTTTGATGTGCATCTGGAGGTCCTTCTCTTCCAAGTCACTGGATAATTCTTTGTTTTTGGTCATATGGAATGAGGCTCCACTATTCAGATACCACACACTACCCATCACCGATGTCACCATACAAGCGATGAGGGTGAAATCAAACTTGAATTTGAAGCAAGAGCTTCACCTACCGCTCCTCCTGAGAACCTCTTTTCAGCCTTCTTATGCAGACACTTCGTGGATAGTGTCCCAACTGGTGACATTGAAAACATTTAATTTTTGATAAATCCTTATTCTTTTCGCCCTGACTGTAATCTGATTTGGAATGAGATGAATTCCCTTTCCCTTTATTTTCCTTTCTAGATAAGGCACAGTTCTCCTCATCATCATGCTTGAATGAGGATCCATCTCTGGTGTTCTGCTAAATCTCTTCTTGCACCAAGTCGGACCACAAACGATCCCACTCTGGTAGTTTCTCCATCCCATTTACCAAATCCTGGTAGCTTGTGCTAGCTCTTGGGAAGGCCTGGAAGTGATAGGCTAACCAGATCATCTTCAACAATTGTAACACCAACACTTCCAAGATCATCCTGACATTGGGTGAAATTGGTTAAGTACTTTGGTATCATGTCCCCCTTCTCGATCTTGATTTTTCTCAGCTTGTCCTTCAGTGCAAGCTTCCCATGGTCACTGCTATTTTGGGACAGGTCTGTCAAGGCCTTCCACGTTGCATATGGATTCTCCTTACCATGGAGGTTCATGACAATATGATATCAAAATCCTTCTAGGATAATCCTTCTTCTCCACTCTGCCATATCTTTAGCATCATTTATTGGAGGCTTAGGAACATTTTCGTCTATGAATTCCTTAAGCCTATTTTCTTCCCACATCATCTCTATCCCATCCTTCCAAGCAATATAGTTCGAACTACCATCAAGGACATATTCAAGTCTCAATCCATAGAATGACATCCTGTTGGCTCTGAAATATGATACTGCAAATTCAATTTCACTTGTAAAATACAAACTCATATTCTCCTCTTCTAGGGTGATATCTATTCTGATACCATGTAGAAATTCATTGTAGATTCAAACTGCTAATTGTAATTTACTAAAACAATAGACTTGAATCTACTCTAATCATCAACGGAAAAAATTAAACCATAAAGAAATCACGAAGCTTACAAGAGAAATAATCCCATCAACACATTACACAATGATTTTGTGGGGAAAGCCACAACTAAAAACCCCTGCTATCTATATATTGCATTAGTAAGAAAATATGAGAAGATTACAATTGTTTGCTTAAGCTCGAGCAACCTATGCACTATCTCTATCTGTCTCACTGCTTCCTAGACAAGCCCATGCCAATATTTAACCAATTTCTCGCTTGCCCAAGTCCTTATTTGCTTGCATTGTTTCCTTTGGAATTAGCCCCTATTAATTAGGGAAATTCTTCAATTGAATTTACTCAATCCTCATAGGACTTTCTCTGACTACATGCACCACCTATACAGTTCAGATGATTTTACAACTGATAGTACACTGTCCCTGAAATCCAATCTCAACTGGGTAACTCTAAGATCTAACATGCATGAGTTATTTATGAGTGAATCATCAATTAACTGGTTAATCACTGCAAGCACACCACATTACTAGACCTCCCACTAGTTCCTCCAACAATTGGAACTAGTTTATCTGACTTTAACTTAGTTAAACTAAATTAATTACTTACAACTCAAAATAAACTCAACCAGGGCTCTTATAATGTAGGAGACACTCTACATGACTCAAGTTAGAACCTCAACTCGAATTAACTGATCCACCTAAGTCAAATTAACTTAGTTAACTAATACAAGTTGTCATGAGATGTGGAATTACAATTTTATTCCTAATTTAATTCAATGACAAAATTAAATTAGGATTTTCTTGTTTAAGTTTCAACATGGAATGTAAACAAGTGGTTGGATTTAATAACCCTCGGATGATGTAAGACCTAGGCATCTAATCTAAGGATTATATTATTGAATTATGAAAATTTTATTGATTAATAACTCTAGGAGGAAGACATGACATTGTCTTAGGAACTGGGAAGAGTGGAGCTCATTAATGAGCAAGCAACTACCTACAACCCAATGGATAAAGGAGGAGGTAGTTACCAACTACCAACAAAATCTTGAAAAAGGGTACTTTTATCATATATGCTAGCAAGGCTCATGTGGTTCATAGCCAGAGTGGAGGAGGTATAGTAGAAAAATAAGGGAAAAGGAAAGAGAACAAAGTTTATGCTAGTTTGCAGTCCATTGAAGCTCAGGCGGACTCATCTAGGAGGAAGAGTTAAGGTTGAGAGGAGCCTTGCAACTCTAATATTATTTTCTAGGGGAAATACTTGTCAAGTTGGTAGCCTAAACATTTTCTTATTAGTTCTATACTAAGTGTTTTTATCTATAGCAGAAGTGTTATTATAATGTATGCTAGTATTCTGAATGCTTCATGCAAGCAAACGAAAAAAGAAGACTGAAATATATTTCTTTGAGTATTATACATAATTGTGTAGACATGTGATTAAATGACTGAATATAATATATTTCTTATTTATTGTAAGGGTTTCACTGTACAATTCTAAGATAAGTATGTATTTTCTGTTTGCAATGAAGAAAATATTAATTAGAATTTCTAGATACATGCAAATATGAAAAGTTAGACAAAGAAACACATAGTTGAAACAAAATAGTCGCATAAGGGTACGTTAATAATATCATTTCTTTCTATAAAACTTCAGTGAAAAAGAAGGATGTATTTAAAAAGTTAAATAAATACATTAGTGAAGCCGAACTGGCTTAATATTTAAGAAAGAATGGAATTTAGAGCTATGCTCTTATGTCAAACAAGGTTGAATTATAAATAGATAAGAATATAGATAAATTATGAACGATAAAGAAAAGCAATAATGTTACAAATTATATTAAATAAGGGATTAAATGACGTAGTTATCTAGAAGGGTTGAAAATGACGTGTGTGACAAAATGTAACAATAATGTTACCCATTGATTGAAGGTTTTAGCCAGGGTAATTTGTAATAATTACAAAGAAGGCACATTTTCCTTTAAACCATATATTCCCTCTCAAGGTAATTTCCACCAAACATCCATGGTAATGAATTAAAAAAAAAATAGAAAGCTGGTGTCACTGTCCTCGACGAAGGAGTCAACCACATGCATAACGAGCGACCAGGAGCACAAGGGCAATCGACCTGAAGGGGAGGAAAAAAAAATATGTTAAGGACTGGAAAGGCTCTGCAATAAGTCCAAAGGAAAAAAATTCAGAATGTGCCTAATCATGACTATACATGTGAATTTCTAGTAAAAACACAATATAAGTGGGAGCTAGTAAAAAGGAAATAATATTAATCATAGAAATAAGAAGATGAACGGTACCTAATTTACCTAAGAATAAATCCATGTCTAAGGACCTATATGGTTATATGGAACAAAATATCATTTGATTAAAAGTGTTAAAAAAAATACACAAATTAATAAGTTTCGGTAGGGTTAAAACCATCTGATTTTGTAAAATTCTTATATAAGAAAAATAACCATAACATAATATTTGAAAACCACGATCATAACCAAAAGAGTTTATACCAAGATTTATGAAACCATGATCTAAAAAAGTAAATAACCAATAATATAACTAGGTAACACAGGGTGAATATCAAGGGTTTTCTCTTCGAAAAAACAGTGAAAATTTTTACCTTACCGAAGAATAAACTTTTCCAATAGAAGGCCAAATGTGGAAGTAGAATATTATTGAGAGAAGGTTAGGGTTTTTTCCACATATCCATATGAATATTTCTATACAAAAGAGCAGGGGTTAGTTTAAAACCCTAGTTTATACAATAAACCAAAACATGCTATATAAAAGAAAAAGAAACAAAGCAAGAACCAAAGATTCCATGGAGTAAAAAGAGAAATGAAGACAACCCCTTGCAAAAAGGCTCAACTAAACTTCTAGTCAGATAAGAAGGATTTTTTCTTACAACAAAGATCGAGAAGAGTCTTGACATATGATCTAGGTTGCTCCATAAAGACCCATAGGACAAAAAAGGGTTATGAACGCCTGAAAATCAAAGCACTCCGAATAACTTCGAACCAGAACAAAAGCATAGATCTCATCTTCCTGATCGCGGAGGTGTGAACGGTTCATCAATCCGAGTCCGAATGATGAAGTTATCATGAAAAGAGTTGCCTTGGTTCCTTTGAAAAAATGAGGTTTTTCTCATAAAAATGGACATAAAGCCTTTATAAGGAAAATCACATCGGGAATCGTGTAAAGGGCGGACTTTAAGACCCTTGATCAACGATTGCCTATATATGGGGTTGGAGAAGTTAAATTGGCGATATCGGCGCTTGTAAATCGACGATGGAATGTCGGCATCAACAGATTGGGTTGGCAAAACCAAAGGTCAAGGACCAGGACCCCTGGGTCTAGCAAATGTGATTAGTGACCACCAATATCAGTGATTGGAACGATCGGCAATCAACGTCAGCAGATCCCTCGATATGCAAGGCTATTGGCAGAAGCGATAACGATAAGTGATTAGGCATGGAATCGATGGGCATTATAAGCCCGATTTGATAAAATTTGAGATCTGGTATTTTATGTTTTGGTCGGATTGATCAGTTTTAGTGTATTTTTGTTTTAAACAGGAAGAAGGATATT
Organism: Pinus taeda; assembly: GCA_000404065.3. Lineage (NCBI taxonomy): Eukaryota > Viridiplantae > Streptophyta > Pinopsida > Pinales > Pinaceae > Pinus > Pinus taeda. The sequence goes on along the minus strand of APFE031275311.1, from coordinate 18,327 downwards.
GCGAGGATTTTGTTGCACCAGCCGATGCTTTCATGCAAACGACTTCCATTATAAATAAAAATTACCTCCAATTTTTAAGCGCGGCTTTGATCTAAACATGTTATGAAACACGATGGATGCAAAGAGTTGAGGGGGGTGAAAAGGCTGTGCGAGGGAGGCGTGGAAAGGCTGTGTAACAATGGGTGAGAGTAGTATGACAGAAAGCCTGAGAGGCTGCATGGAAAGGCTGTGAGGAAGAGGTTCGAGAGCCTGAGTGCCAGAGAGAGCTTGAAAGCCAGATCAACGCTTGAACCCCTTAAAGCCATAGAGCTTGATCAATCCAGAGTGCAGATAACCATAGAGTCACAACACTTGAAATTATGGCAGATCGCAAAGTTGTAGTGATAAGCTAGAGCGCTATAGGGCCAGATAGCCATAGAGCTGCAGAGCGAGAAGTCCAGAGCAGTTATTCTTTTATGATCGATTATTCTCTTTATGATCAGTTTTGTTTCTTTTGATTGATTCTTCTTCTTTGATCAAATCTTCTTTGATTGATTCTTCTTTGTTTGATTCTTCTTGCAATTAATGCTGAGAAATCGATATTCAACAAGCTTTATCTTTTTATTGACAACTATGTGTCAGATGTCCACATTCTTGTGCGAGCAACAATTTGCTTTCATCGATGCCTTGAGATCGATGGTTTGAGCAGCTTCAACAGTGAAACATCCACTTTTTTAGATCATGGGGTGAGGTACATGGTTATTGTCCATGTAATTCTTCTTTTACACTATGTTGCATGGATCCTAGATTGATATTGATACAGGATCTTGTTTATTTCATGTTGTCATGATTCCTTGCGTCATGTTTGCAGAATCTTTTATATGATGTACTTGTTGTCATAACTCATCATGTTATGTTGAGATCCCTTGTTGTATGTCGCTGGGATCTCTTATTGTCATCATGCATGTGTTTTGTTTTGACATCCCTTTTGTGCCATGTTGGCGGGATGCTTACTATACATGTTTTTGTATCATACTGATAGGAGTCTTTTGATTGAGAGTTCTAGTTGTGGAACATCTTTTAGAGCCACTCCTGCGTGAGGGAATTTTTTCTTGTATGATCGAGACATCATCTCTTGTGTACATCACCTTTATTGACAACACTTAATGTAGCGGCCAATTGTTTGGGTAGATGTGGGAGGAGGGTGTTATGGAGTGGTATCAGATCATGGTTCACCCCTTGGATTGGATGGACAGTGTCTATTGGTCATGCATTCATGTCAGTTGCATGTGTGTTATCATCCTTGTATTCTATATGCTTGTTGCATATGCATGGTGTCAGTGATGGTTTAGTGATCTTTCCATGTGAAAGAGGATGTTGTTGTTGTGACGTGTATCATCATGAGTGTATGATTGGTTATGAATTTCTATATTTTTCAGTGCTTACATGTTCTCAGTGTGCATTGGTTTGGTTATTGTTGTCATGCATGAGGTCATGGTATGTGTAGTTGATATGGTCATGCATTGATGATTGGACTCTAGCTAAAGATATGGTTACCTAGTTATATGCTTATGTATTAAATGTATATATGTTGTCATGATTATGTTATACATGTACTACACTGATTGGTTGATCTTGCAGATGAGATATCCTCCCTGAATTTCACTAAGGTATGTTGGTTTATTGTGATTTGGTTTAGTTGACATTATATGCCTTGGAGGAAAGAGATAAAAAATGACTAGCAAGATGGTAGACTACAAAAATTCTCCCCATGAATCATATGAGCAGCGTGGTGTTGGGAACTCTTCTGATTTAGCAGTAACATTGAGAAGCTTGAAGGAAGATATAAGCAGTTGTAAGGTGGACAATGAAAAAATCATGCAGGCACAAGAGAAAAAATCATAGGTTAATGCAATACTCCTTCAAAGTTTGTCTGAATAACAGTGACAAGGGCCACTTTGGTCAGCCATGGACAGGGGGGAAACTAATGGTGCATACAACAGTAGGTACCATGGTCATCACATGTTAGATGGAGATGACACAGTGAGATATGGAAGGTTGTTGGATGCTCCAAATAAGAGAGGTGATGGAGACATGTACTACTTTAGTTCTGGTTCTGATAGGCATTATGATCATCATCATTATCATTCTTACATGAGAAGTGATAGGGGATACTTTCCAGATGAATTTAAGAAAGCAAATCCACCTACTTTTGATGGAGATGTGAAGAAGCAGGAAGATGTAGAGGCTTGGATACTTGGGATGAAGAAGTTCTTTGAGTTGCATAATTACACAAATAATATGAAGGCCAGAGTAGCTATCTTCATCCTAAGAGGTAAAGAAGATATCTGGTGGGAAGATGTGAAGCAGATCAAAGACATTAGGACATAGGACTTGAGTTGGCATGAGCTCAGGAGGATTTTCAGGAAGAAGTACTTGTCAGAAAGGTACTACGACGATAAGGCCAAAGAATTATGAGCTAAAGATGGGATTGATGACAAATGAATATTACATGACTAAGTTCCTGGAGGTATTGAGGTATGTATCATATCTTAAAGATGAGAAGGCTAAAGTTTAGCGATTTGGAAGTGGTTTGCCACTAGCATTTAGAGATTGGATTGAGTATGATGAGCCTCAGTTACTTGAGGAAGTTATTGGGAAATTGAAGGATTTTTATGAGTAGTTAAAGCATAAGAATGAATCTCAGTAAGGATGGAAATGGAAATATAAAGGTAAAGGTAAATGGAAGCCGAAAACAGGAAGGTCTCAGAATGTAGAAAAGAAAGAAAATGTGGCACCACAAAATAAGTTCAATGCAACTAGACGTTGACATGGACCACAACAATGTCATAGAGGTGATGGTACTGGACGGTTGGAGTGTTGGACATGCGATAAGGAACACCTTAAGAGGGATTTGTAGGTTTTAACCCCGTACAGAAATTACCTGAATACAAATTCTAAAAAAATAGGAAATAAACAATGGCGAGAGCATAAAACATAAAACATAAAACATATATACATAGAGATTTTCCCCTGGATCCAAAAAACCAGGACTACTAGATTGATTTTTCATTATATTCCTTTAAATATTACAATACATATATATACATGTCAAAGCATCCATAAACCCCAATCCATTAACCCTGGATTAGAACATAATTTTAGTTCCCTTGATCGGATCTACAAAATACCATGGACAAAAAACCATCATGCCCAAAACCATGTGCGAAATTCATGCACAAAACCATAAGTAGGTCTGGCCACCTAATATAGGGTCTATTTTTTTTTTTCCCGTGGTGCTAACCCATACCTCGTGTATGGGGGATATCGCTCCCCTCCAAACCCCCCAATAGAGGGGCATGCCACCCCCCGGTGACCTCCCTGCTCTGCCCGATGCAATGTACAGGGGGTGCTACCCCCCCTTTGTGACCCCCATGCACATGGGGTAGTCGTGGAAATAATATAACACACACCCAACAAGATTTTCCACAAAATCAGGGTGGTAGGCCTCAAATCTATAATGCATAGGAGGCATAGACTGTTGGGGATATTGGTCAGAGTGTTCCACACATCTATGTAGCACTAGACAACATACAAGAAGACCATCAGACATCTATCATTGAGATGGATGGTAAGATTTGTGTTCAATTTTTTTCTATTCTGATTAACCCTGGATCTAATTATAGTTATGTTAGTTCTAACTTGGTGGATAAGTGTGGTTTGAATAAAGAATTGCATGAAAATTCTTGGTTAGTGCAGTTGGCTACATGTATAAGAAAGAGTCCATCATTGGGTAAGAGCTTATGCATTTGAGTTAAATGGCATGTCTACAATAGCGCACTTGAATGTATTGAAATTGGGATCATATAGTATGCCATTGAGTATGGATTGGATATACCTTCATAGGACTAAGGTGGATTATTATGACAAAGACATTGAGCGCTTGGATGACAATGGGGAATCAAGAGTCTTATAGGGAAAGAAGAAAGCCACATTAGTTAGGATGGTGACAACTATGCATTCAAAACTTAGTCGCTGGAAAGGGTGTGTGTTATTTGCAGTGCATATGTATAGTGACAAAGGTAAGGAAGTTGAGGATGCAGATGTTTTGATCAGGTACCCAGTTATACAAAAGTTTCAGGATATGTTTCCTGTGGATATTTTAGAGTTTCCACCTCATAGGAAAGTAGAACTTTCTATTGAGTTAGTGCCAAGGGCAACTCCAACATCAAAACCACCTTACAGGATGAGCACTCTAGAGTTGGTAGAGTTGAAGTTGCAGTTGAAGGAAATGTTGGACAAGGGATACATTAGGCCAATTGTATCACCTTGGGGCACACCAATATTGTTTTTAAAGAAGAAGGATGGTACTCTTAGATTGTGCATTGATTACAGGTAGTTCAACAAAGTGACTATCAAGAATAAGTATCCATTGTCGAGTATTTATGATTTGTTTGATCAATTGAAGGGAGAAACAGTGTTCTCAAAGATTGATCTAAGATACGGATACCATCAAGTATGAATCAAGGAAGAAGACATTTACAAGACAAATTTCCAGACCAGGTATGGGCATTATGAGTTTGTTGTAGTTCCATTTGGTTTGACTAATGCTCCAGCTACCTTTATGTGCTTGATGAATAGTGTGTTGCATCCATATTTGGATATGTTTTTTATTGTGTTCATTAATGACATATTGGTATATTCTAAAAATGGAGAAGAGCGTGTCGAGCATTTAGCAACGATGTTGAGATTATTGAGAGAACACCAGTTCTATGCTAAGCTTAACAAGTGCAATTTCTTTCAGAATGAGGTACATTACTTGGGACATGTTGTATCCAAGGAGGGCATAATAGTGGATATAGAAAAGGTAAGAGCTATCATGGAGTGGGTAGCTCCTAGAAATGTGGATGAGGTGAGGTCCTTCATGGGATTGGCAGGTTATTATAGGAGGTTCATAGGAAATTATCATAGATTTCTTATCCTATTACATCATTGCAGAGGAAAGGTAAGAAGTTTGAATGGAAAAAGGAGTGTGAGGCCAATTTTGAGCAGCTTAAGTAGTTGTTGAAACATGGTCCAGTGTTAAAGATTAAATATCCAGATAAAGAGTTTGTAGTATGTATAGATGCTTGAAAGAGAGGACTTGGCATAACTATCCGACACATGATCTTGATCTAGCAGCGATCATACATGCATTGAAGATGTGGAGGCACTATCTTCTTGACAGGCGGTTTGTATTGATGAGTGATCATAGTGGGTTGAGATACTTGTTTTACTAGTCGAATCTGAATGCCAGACAAGCTAGATAGTTGGCCATGACCAATGAGTTTGATTTTGAGATCAGATACATCAAAGGAAAGGAGAACAAGGTAAAAATGCTCTTAGAAGGCTAATACAGGTAAATCATATAACATATATGAGTTATTATGGGACAAATCTACAAGATAGGATCTTGCAGGCAGGTCAGTAGGATGTCAGGTATATGGATATTGTGCATAGGTTCCAATGGATTACAGGTACATGTACATGTAGTAGTACATGTACAGGTGCATAGGATGTGGACTATTGTCATAAAACAGATGGATTGGCCAGGTTTAGAGATAAGATATATGTACCAAACATCTGTGAGCTCAAGAAGGTGATCTTGATGGAGTTTCCTGAGAAACATATTCAGGTCACCCAGGCTATCAGAAGACATTGACCGTAGTGAATTTTTTTTATTATTGGTTGAATATGAAGAAAGATGTAGTAGAGTTTGTGGCTAGATGTTTGGATTTTCAAGAGGTAAAGGTAGAGTGTAGGCATCTAGGTGGATTTCTACAACTGATTGCGATTCTAGAGTAGAAATGGGAGGTCATTTCTATGAAATTTATCACAGGTTTGCTGACTATAGTGAGACAACATGATTCCATCATGGTTTTTGTTGACAGGTTGACAAAGGCTACACACTTCATTCTAGTGAAGTATACATTCTTAGCTAGCAATGTAGCACATTTATTCACTGGAGATGTGTTATATTGCATGGTGTTCCAAAGAAGATTATGTCAGACATGGATGCAAATTTCACTTCCAAGTTTTGGAAGGAGTTGTTTGCGAGATTAGGTACAGAGTTGGCCTTCAATACAACTTATCATCCGTAGAAATATGGACAGAAAGAGAGGGTCAACATGATATTGGATGACATTTTCAGGATTTATGTGATGCATTAACGACAAAAGTGGGAAGAGTACCTTCCACTGGTAGAGTTCACTTACAACAATGGGTATCAATAATATTTGATGAGTCTGTTTGAGGAATTGTATGGGCAAAGTTGCAATACTCCCATCAGTTGGAGTGATCTAGTTAACACAATGTTGATTGGATCAGACATGTTGGTAGACATGGAGTGAGAAATGCAAGTAATCAAGAAGAATCTAAAGGCAACATAGGATAGGCAGAAGAACTATGCAAATTGGAACAAGTTGTTCAAGGAGTTCCAGGTTGGGGAATAGGTGTACTTTCTCATTAAACCAAAGAAGAGCTCATTGCGGATGGATCATGTGCCAAGTTGGCACCCCAGTTTTGTGGACCTTTCAGGATTTTGAGAGGATTGGTCCAATAGCCTATCGAATTGAACTACCTCTGAAAGTAAAATTCCATGATGTTTTCCATGTTTTATTACTTAAGATGTATGTTAAATATGTTGATCATGTGATTGAATGGTCTGTATTGCAGGTGGATCCATATGGAGAATTACAGCAGGAGCCTCAGTGTATATTGCAAAAAAAGGTGATCATGCTCCGAAATCGAGAAATAGAGCAAGTTAAAGTGCAGTGGAAGCACTTTGGGCTTGATGAAACTACATGGGAGATGGTGGATCAAATTCGGGCTATGTATCCTTCCTTATTCGCTGGTTGAGCAGACATTTTGGTATATGTCTTTGCTATATGTTTTGGCATATTTTTTGGTGTGATGTTTAGATATATGTACATATGTGTATGGATGTAAATACCGCCATGAGATATGTTATAAAGCTCCAATAAGCAGTATGGATGTCATGTTATAATGTTGTTATGTTGTCATCTTGGTTTGCTTCTTAGTAGGGTGATCATTGTAAATACTGCATCGAGCTATGTTATAAATCGCCATGGGAAATATGTTTTCTTTTCAGTAGTTTTGCTGAGGTATATGTGTGGTTGAACACTAAGGATGGTTTCCCCAAAGGGGGAGGTTTATATAACAACCCTGGTGAAAATTCCATGTAATAAGAGTTAATAAAGGCAAAATAATAACCATAGTTGATGGGAAACTTATTCAGAGATGAATGTTGGGCAAGACATCCTAGTGTGGGTGTTCATTAGTTTATTATGGCTAAGGAAATTGGCAACGGAAATGACTAAGGCATTTGGAAAGGAAAAATGACATTTTTGGCACATTTGTTTATGAAAATAATGGAAATTAGAGAAAGGAAGGTGAAAGGTCACATGTTGCATGTGAGGAGGAAAATGAAGGACAATAATGGAAAATGAAGGAAATAGAGGCCCAATTGATAAAAAGGCTTCCGAGGATTAGTTGGTACCTTTTGTATGTTCAATTTTGGAGCTCTCTTATTATTTTTTTTCTCTCTCTCACTCTTGGACACATAGAGTTTTCTTGGTGCACTTTGGAATTGGATCAAGAAAGGAAAAGAATGAAAGAGGAAGGAAGGAGAAAATAAGGAAGAGTAGGATCAAGCAGCTACATAAGGATTCTTTGTAGGTATCGATTTTCATGTTTGTTTTCCTTTCTATATTTGGAATGCATGGTATTATATGTGGTTATTTGCTCTTATGGCATGGGTTTTTCCAGGTGTGACAATGTTTTCAACCTAACTGTGCCATTTTTGGATAGCCATGGTGTGATGGGGTTGTCATGTTTTGGTTGAGCTAGATTTTTGGATGGATTCGAAGTTGAGTGAGGTGGATCTTTGAATAATAGAATACATGGCCTAGTAACCCCTGAACCAGATAGTGGGTTGCGATAAATCTGAATTTTGTGCTGCCTCAATGGGCCTAGGAATCCTCGACCGGTGAATGGTGGGATATACAGTAAATCCTAGAGTTGGGTGCTCTCCATGAGGCCTAGTAATATCGACATGGAATATGCGGTAAGTCCTGGAGAGTGGGTCTCGGTTTAGGGCCTAGTGATCTGGTGTGGATTGCAGTAAAGCCCGAGAGACTAGGAGACATGATAATTCATCAGTGCGTTAAAGCCTATTATTACATGTTTATTGTGTTGGTCTAGTGATCTAGGATGGATTATACTAAAGCCTAGTTTCTATTGATGAGGGTGAGGTGGTTTAGCATCGGGATGCCCTGGTTGGTTCTTTTGGTTTGATTCCCACATTCATGCTTGGAATATGGCATGGGTGTGAATGGCTGAAGAAAGGATTGGCTCAGCCATTATCATCGGGTGGAACATGGTAGTCCCATCCCAAGTTGGCTTTTGCATTCATTAATAAGAGGATATTTCCTTGATATCTTATGTGTAAATGTACTAGTGTATATGTGGACTTTATGGCTGATGTGTCCTTGATATTTCTGTTGTTATTATGCTGGTTATAAGCATGTTTTGTGATAGTGATGATGTATGGCTCTCCTCAGGTTTTGATTTTTAAATGAATGAATAATATATCTATGACCTAATAGATGATAATGAAACTAATGATATAAGGGAACAAAGCTTCTTAGCGATTCTAAGATAAGTATGATACCCCTATGCTCATATCTATTTTTTACACATGTAGATTACATTTTTGTGACATGTTTGACGAAATGCTTGTCATGGCTAGTCAGGGTCCAATCTAGTCCTTGTCATTGTTTTTTCAAATGCATCATTTTTATGTTGTGTAATTCATTTCCGAAAGTGTCATTGAGTTCTGGGAAGTGATCTGGGCTTGTGGCTTGCAAAAGTGGTTCAAATCCCAAAGATGCAGTTATAGGTTTGAGGAGAAAAGTCCTTGGATGCATGCATACCCATGCTGTGGGAGCGTCCAGAGCCTCCTGGACACATGCATGCCCATATAAATTGAGTGTTTGGGGGTATAATGGTCCAAACTGTTAGTTGGTCTCAGGGGTTGGCTACTTGAGTGGTTGGGATGACTCTTGGGAGTTTTGTTGCTGATATGGAAGGTCTGTATGGTGTGTTTTCATCGATTCCACTTCCTTAAGGTCACCTAGGAGGTTGAATCCCATCATAATAGCCTCTTGGCACATGTTTACCCTAGTTGTTCGGTTACATGGGTAGATGTGGGAGGATGGTGTTACAATATTATATATAAGTTTTAAATGGAATGCATCATAGTGGGAAATTTTGTTAGACATGAGTAATACAATTTGGAAGATTGGTGTGTATACATGCATCTATAGAAATTAATTAATCATGCATGAAATTTATTTACTTTTGAGTGATTATATATAATGTGTGTATGTAAGTGAAAGATGCTATAAATGTTGCATACCTACATGGATGAGCACATACAATATGTTATGTTGGGATATTGAAGTTGAATTCAACTCATAACTGGGAAATCTCAATTGGAAACAACGATGAAATTTAACAAAGTGCCTTGATAGCCAAGATATGTGGCTCCATGTACACTGCATTCTCATCTTTCTCGCCAAACTCTAATCTCAATTGACTTCTATTCATTCAATTCCATTCTTGTTCTCTATCCTAGTTGTTTATTCTCATGTTTATTCATTTCTTAAATTTTTATCACCTATACAAATGTCTTCAACTTCCTTCTATCATGTCAAATTTATGTTTCACCATTTAACTTCCTCTATATTGTGCATGCCAATTCAACTTCCTCTTATGTTGCATCTTCTTGTCTTGTTTCTTCTTTTAACAATTCACAAGCTCTATTGCATTGTTCTTTGCATATTGCTCTTCATCTCCAACTCATAACTTTTATGTTGCTCTATCTCTCTTTGTGCCTGTTCCACTTAGTTTGTCTATAAGATTTCATCTTTCCTTGACACATGTCTTATCAAATTTTGTTATCAATATATCTAGCACACTTGTTTTGTCCTGTTTTCTTAACACATGTCTTATCATATTTTGTTATCCATATAGCACACTTGTTTTGTCCTCTTTTCTTGGCACGTGTCTTATCATATTTTGTTATCTATATATCTAGCACACTTTTTTGAAAAATGTGCATTTGGTCCCATACTCAGTTTGTGCACTACTCCCTCTAACTATATCTACACAATCACATTAATCTTTCTTTCTATCTTGGCTCTAAATTTTTAATTTCTACTTTTCACATACTTTTCATTTTGTATATCGACTTTCTTTAAGTGCTCATATATCATTAATACACCAAAAAAGGAAATTTCATTAAAAACATATTATTATAAAATGTAGGTTTCTCTTAAGTAACCATGGCTATTTTGTTATATAATATTTCAAAAATATATAAATGGTAATTTTCAAAAGTTAAAAATGATTTTTTAAAATTATATTATCTATTTAAATCAACTATAAAAATATAAATGTGAAATATAGAAAATGATAGTCTAATTGTGCCACTTTAACACCTTCAAATAAAATAACATACACTAAAAATGCATTTTGCAACAAAAGTTTACCAAATTGGTTAGTAAAGTGGAGTGTTGTTATTCCCCATTAAAATTCAAATTTATATAAAAACATGTTAGATTTTTTTATTATATAATTTATTTATTACAACTAAATTCAAGTAGAAGTCTTAAATGATTCTAGGACATTGTACCTCCAACTTGGAGTTTAATTGCACAACATCTAAAAATACTTCTTATTGGAATGTTTTTCATATATTCTCTAATTATTGTTGGCGTTGATATATTTGAATATGACAATACATAGTCATTTTTCTGTTGAAAAACGTGTCCTGCACTACATTAGTAGAAGAGAATACTTATTGATTATACATCATTATATATATATATATATATATATAACAGTTATAAATTATACATCAGTGTACATATATTAGATTTTGTAATAAAGGAAATTAATTTTATATATATGCTTATCCTGATGTATAATATTAATATCTATCTATCTAAATAAATAAATTATAAATAGAAAATAGTTATAAATTATATATTAACATACATATGTTATTTTTTCTTAATCAAACAAATTATATATAGGAAATATATATATATATATATTATATATTATTATATTTTAGAACAAAATAAAAAAATACACTTTTTTTGGTTGTATGGTAGCTTACATGATTTTTTAATAGACATTTTATCTAAGCATCCAAAATATGCTTTAGTCATGTAAAAATAAGAAAGACTAACTTGTAACAGGAAAATAAAGATTAAAGAGATTATATGAAAAGATTGACTGTAAAAACATCATTGTGGAATTTTGAATAGGTACAAATGCCAACATCCAAAAGTAAAGCTTCTTTCTAGAACATTATGCTCTCTGTAATAGTGAAGGATTTGAAGATCATCAAATTGTTATTGTAATTGTCGTATCATCCTTTTCCATGATTCCATTTGAAGGATTCTAAGATCTACCTTTCAATTGAACTAGTCCACTATTATTTTGGAATCACCAATTAGTTTAAAAACCTTCATTTGCTTCTGCAAATCTAGCCTCAACGCACACCACAAAGAAATCAAATAAACAACAAAATTCATAACATTTCCAATGCACAACGTACATTTTAGAACCACATACTGAGCGAATAGAATGCCAACGCTAGCTCCATAATATCTTTTTGCAGGCACCATCAAGTAAACCCCATACATTTCCTTTAGATAGTACAAACTCCCTTATAATTCTTGTCTTCTTCAATTTCAAGGGCTTAACTTGTTCCAGAAAAAGAAACTCTAGAATTATGTGCAATTATTGTTGAGCATACAACATCATTCTAAAAAAGAAATATGTTTCTACCTAACTAAATGCCCCACTAGGAGAAATTTAAAAGAGAAATTTATTCAACAAAGTAAAAATTTGATGTGATATTTACATGATAGTTAGTAGGAAGAGGCTGTAACACATAAGAGTGTGATATGAAAGGGACCTTATATTCGACATTTCCTTGCATTCTAGAGTTTACATTTTTAACAATTCTTTTCATTATATATATTGAATTAGTGACATGTGTTTTTCTTTTTATGTAAAAATTTTATTGCAATTAATGTGGTAATTATCCTCCTAGCTCTTACAGATTATTTGTCCAACAAATTAATTCACTACAAATACTACATAAAAACGCAACTGTAAATTTCACTAATTAATAAACCAAAGGAACTAAGAAAATGACAAACATAAAATAGACACCAATATTTTTGGACAAATTGTCCTTGGAAAAACCCCAATGTGGGGAAATCCAATTCTACAGATGAGAGTTTCATTATTCTTCAGTAAATTTGTTAATGAAAATTAGATAAATCAAATGTCCTAAACTGGAAAAGCATCAGAAAATTATTTTCTTCACTTCTACAAGGTAATCCGCTCCCTTGGAAGAAAATCAACCCCTCATAATCAAATCGGCTCTCCTGTACAACCTCAACTCGGCCCACACGTGAAGCCTGGAGAAAAATCGGTCTCCATTGGCAAGTCTCACCTCCTAGAGAATTAATTCGGCCTTCGTTAGGAAATTGATTCACTTCCAAACTCGACTTTCCTCTTGAAATCGATCTCTCTGAAAAAATCATCCTCTCTTTGGAAAATGAACCTTCTTCTAGTAATTCACACCACTAGAGAAATTCGACCGTTAAAAAAATAATTCAACCTCCCTCTGTCACTGAGAAACTGGAAATCACCGTGAAGAAATCTCTTCAACAATTATTCTCCTCAATCATTGCTAAGCCCTCACTAGTGTCCCATGCTATCATTGCACATCAACTGAATCAAATTGTATCTCCAAGATTCCCATCAACTTCCTTTTATAATCTCTTGTTGAGCAATCAACGCCCAAGATATAATCACAATCAATGGCTATGATCTTCTTGACTTCTTCAAATCAATTTTTTAGAAGCCACTAGAGAGAAATCAACTTGTCTCATTTAATACTGATTAATTAACCATTTTCCCTAAGTTAGGAAAATAATTAAAAACCGGTTAATAATATAATTGAGACATTTTGACTTATAAAAAATAAATTGGGCTTGGAGATAATTATTTCTCTTATGTCTTAGCCTCATTGACACCTCTTAAGACTAGGACACTTGTCCAAGCTACATAGAATAACACTCCCTCTTAGCAAGGAAGGTGCCCTATATAACACCCATCTTGTCTCTGAAGAAGTTGAATCTCTCCTTCCCCAAGGCCTTCGTCACAATTTTTGCTAGTTGTTAATATGTAGTAATATATTATAGCTAAATTGTCCCATGTTGTACATAATTCTTGATGAAATGATATTTGATGTCTCTATGCTTATACCTGTCATAAAACACTGGATTCTTAGATAACCTCATGCAACTCTGATTTTCGCAGTTTATCACTATTATAACATCATTCAACTCTCATGTAGACCTCATGCTCTTTTATGGCCCTCAACAATCCCTTTACCTATCCAGACTTGAATTTATACTAAAACAATATATTTCAAATTCCGTATGTGACTCTGCCCACACAAAAATGTGTACATACATGGGTCCCAAAACAATATACTCGCGCATACATTTTCAAATATGAAAAGATAAAATAAAAGACTATTTTTCGGGTGGGGTTTATAGTTTTTACTGAGAGCCTACCTATAGGAGCCCATGGCCTAACTGAAATAACCAATTTGAGTTGGTATATATCCACCCCTTAGGAAGGCTTAATTCATAAGAGAAGAGAGATATTGAAATTATACTCGATTTCCCCCAAATCAAGTATTCTTTCCCCATGCCTCTTGCACTTCCAGTCTCTTAGAAACCCTGCTTTCCTTTACAAAGATGGTCAACCTCCTTATCTAGAATCTTCTTGCACCTATTCCTATTAGAGAGGTAGTCCTTGTGGCTCGGGCTGGATGGATCCAGAGGAAGGATTTATTAATTCCTTTGGCCTGGATTAGGTTTTATCTATACTGTACTTATTGCTGTTAATCAATAAAGAAACTCATGTCTTGTTCCTAATATATGTTGTCATCTTATGAATGCTAGTCTAAATTGTTATATATGATGATCTAACATATTCTTATGCATGCACGTTGAATTATATATTATGTACATGATTCTGTGATTGATTTGTAAGTTTGCACGTCTTGGAGGAAGCAAATAGTTTGGACCCTATGGGAAGATCTTCAAACATAGGACCCTCGAGTATGTCTCTAAGTCCAACTTTGATAATTTGAATGTTTGGCATGCTTGATTGAGTCTTCTTTGTTGATTGTCTTATCTTGCTCTATTGAAGTTTTCAAACCTTTCCTTAGGGAAATTTTCCCACTAATATAATTGGCGACTCCACTAGGGAATACGATCAAGTATTTCCTAGAAGGATTGTTTTGTTTAATCCGGGTTTAGTTTGTTGTTTCTTTATTTTTCCAGTCTTCATAAGTCTTAAGTAATTTGGTCATTCAACCTAATCTTTCAAATCTAGGATTTTTTATTTTTATTTTTCCTCAGTTTTCTCTTTATACATGTTTTTTTGTTATAGACAATTGCGTATATATGTTGTTTATTCGAAATAAAAATGTGTTTATGCCTGTTGCTTCACATACAATCACGTATATACGCTAAACTATATTTTAATAATGGCGTACAAATTTGAAAAATGAAAAGTTTTCATTTCTTGGTTTTTTAGAGGCTTTGACCAAATTTGTCTATGCTTTCTTGATATTTATGAAGTCCAGAATCACCTTGCTGACTGTTTCTGTTGATGTCTTTCATCTTGTTGGAGAAATGCTTATTTCAACCTAGGGTTTTTAGTTTTTGAAGCTTTTTGTGTCTGAAGTTGGGTTCCAGATTTCTTTGTGAGGTATTTGGCTGTTCTGTGACTTTGGAATAGATCTTTGTTTCTATTGAACTTGTTGATAATCGAATCTTTGAATTTCTTCCCTTGTGAACTAAAAGTTGGCTCTTTTTCTTGTTTTCGAAAGGGGGTTATGATTCTTGGATGAGTGAGAGATTTCAATTCTCGAGAGCCTTTCTGATTTTCAAAGTCTTTTATATCTTTTTGGCCAAATTATTGAAGTGTTAAGTCTCTCATTTGGACTAGTCTTTTAATCTTTATGATCGTTTGTGACTAGGTGGATTTGAGTTTTATTCATGCCCTTGGTATTAAGATATTTAATTATATTCCCTTTTTGAATTTTTCTTTTTTTTAATCCTTAAAAGAAAAAGAAAAACATTTTCTTTGTTTCTTTCTTTTCTTTTGTTTGTTGGTTTTGTAGTCTTTGGGTTTTTAAAAAATGTGTGAATTGTTGTTATAAGGTTAAAAGTCTTGTTTTCTTTGAGGAGTACTCTTTATTTTGGGATTTACATCTCTTTTTTGTTTGAATTGGCCTTTACCTTTTTTTTATCAAATTTGTTTACCTTTAAGTCTCTCTTTGAATCTTGCATTTACATGCTAGTGTGCATTATGTTAGATGCATTTTGGAGATCATTTAGTTTTTTTGTTAGGTTTTGAATGTGTGAGTGCTAAAATGAAAAAAAAAAGAGTGTTTTCATTATTAGGTTTCTCGTAGAACCCTTGTAGAAATCTCTTTCATTGAAGAAAAAGAAGTGTTGCATTCTCATGCAACCTGTATTTTCTATTGATTTCTTTTGCATCGAAACATCATTAATTGCACTTCTGTTTCCATTATATTAAACAACAACCAACTAGAGCACTTAAATTAAAATGAAATACACTTTTTCTTTTTATCAATAACAACATCAACTAGTCTAGGGATGAATTCACGTAATTCTCGTTCAATGCTTTGAAAAGGGCATTGACCTCTGGTCCACTTTTGAGTCCACACAATTATAGTAGGGATTTAATTTTGTACCTCGCAGTGAAAGAATCAACCATCGGTATGGTTCTAGTTCATGAAGATGATGCCCTTAGATAACATGTGATTTATTATCTAAGTTGTGGTTTAGTTGGTCCTGAAATCTGGTATTCCAACATTGAGAAATTGGCTTTAGCAACAGTTCGTGTTGTTCAGCTACTCTGTCATTACATTTTGCTGAGAAAAACCTTTGTAGTAGCTAACTTATCCACTCCAGTTTGTCTCAAGTAGCTGAGTGATTAGGGGGACATATAACAAATAAATTGTTGTTTTACAAGAGTTTGATCTATAGTTCATGTTAGGCAAATAAAAAAAGTCATTGGTTTTCACGTAATTAATTTCAAAATTTCCTTGTGAGGTAGATGTTACTTATGAAGAATCATTTCCAAATAAACATATTTTTCTTATCTCCTCACAATATCCTTGGTATGGAGACATCATTATATATCTCCAGACTTCGAAGTTTCCTCAATCTTTTTCTAAGGAGAAATGTCGAAAATTAAGTCACCTTTCTAAGAGTTATATGATCATTGGTGATACTTTATATCATCACGAGGTTGATTCAATCCTTAGACGTTATTCGACCTTAGAAGAAGTTGAGTCGGTTTTAAATGAATGCCACAGTGAGAGTTGTGGAGGTAATTTGTATGGGCTTGTAAAAACTTAGAAGATATTGCGTGAAAGTTATTTTTGGCCTTCGATTTTCAAAGATTGTATTGAAGTGGTCAAACAATGCCATCCTTGTCAAATCTATTCTCGAAAAATGCACACTCATATAACTTCATTTTTTCCTATCATCATTGTCAGTCCATTTACTAAGTGGGAAACTGATTTTATTTCTTGTAACCCGACTTCGATTAAGGGACATAAGTATATTATCGTAGTAGTAGACTACTTTACGAAGTGTGTCGAAGCTATGCCCACTTTTAATAATGATGGTGAGACATCATCCCTTTTCCTTTTTAATCAAGTCATATTGTGTTTCAGTATCCCTAAAGAGATTGTCACTGACCATGGCAACCACTTTCAGAATAAGATGATGTATGAGTTGGATTTGAAACTGAGATTTTGGAAGGAGAATTTGTCTCCTTATTAACCTCAAGCTAATGGACAAGTTGAATCCATTAAGAAATCCCTTAATACTATGCTGCAAAGGATGATTAATCAGGCTATTTCCAACTGGAACATCATGCTTTATCTTGTATTATGGGCATATCGAATGTCTATTAATACTTCCACGGGATTCACTCCTTTTTAGTTAGTTTATGGTTTGGAATCGATATTTCCTATAGAATGTGAGATTCAATCTCTTAAGTTGGTAGTCCAACTTATTCTAAACACCTCAAGTCTAGAAGAGCACCTTGTTCATTTGGAACATCTTGATGAGCAACATCGGGACGCTGCCACAATAAACAAGACAAATAAGAAAAGAGTCAAAGCTCAATATGATAAGTTTGTGAGACATGAGGTTTTCTCTGAAGGTGACCTTGTCTTGGTCTATCACGAAGATAAAGACACCTTGGGGGCAAGAAATTTCAAACGTATGTGGTATGATCCTTTCATTATTAAAAGGGTCTTGAAGAAGGGTGCTTATAAGCTGGTTCATTTTGAAGGGAATGTGTTGTTGGAGGCAAGAAATGGGATTTATATCAAGAAGTCCTATTTTTCAGTCCAGGAGTAACTCCAGAAAAACTGATTCATTTATTCCATTAGGTAGCTATTTGTTATATACATGAATGTGACCACTCAGTTCATCTTCTTGATGACTGTTCACATTAAAATTCTCCCAATCGCAGAGGATTAGGTGTCAACATTCCCCCCCTTAATCTAAAGGGATGTTGGTGAGTCCAAGCATCGTTCTGAATCTTTCAAGTTTTTCTCTTCCAAGCGCTTTGGTGAAGATGTCTGCAATTTTCT